>SNQJ01S0231065.1:0-14228 GCA_010110895.2 Picea sitchensis | reverse complement strand
AGAAAGAGCTCCCCATCGAGGTGACAGTGGGTGGGGAAGCTCCTGTTACGCCAGTTTGAAGCCTTGACTCAAGCTAACCTAAACCCTTCCTACAAACTGTGCGATAACATGTCCCACACACTCTCCCACTCAAACCTCACGTGCCCCTCACCTTGCCTCACGCGTTTCCTCAGAACTCACGCTTTCCCTCTACGTGAAAGTGGAAACATCCATTTTAAATGGGAATCTTTCCTTGAGACTTTACGTGGGCCTTCCCCTCTTCCATTCACGTGCCAATGGGGAGTGTGTTCAACACACTCTACCCACACATCCCCACATTCCCTTACGTTTTCCCTCTTTAACTCACTCATCCTTTAGTAACTCACGCCTTCCTCTTTTATGAGTGGAGAAACCTCACGTGGATATGGAAACATCTCCGTTGAAAGCAAGGAAACTCACTTTTAAATCATGCGCGGGCCTTCCTCATGGCCAATATGCTCTCTTTGCTTTGCCATGTCACCCATCCTCATTCCTCACCTTCCAATGTCACCCTTAACCTAAAAGCCTCACGCTTTTCCCTTTGAGTTGTCTTCACCTTTGGATCTTTGACAAGTGTTGAAGATCCAAGAGGGGTCTCTTGGTCTCCCAAGGCTATAAAATAAACCCCTCCCTCCCTCGTTCTTTACCATTCTTCACAGTAATGTTATGCTACCAAATTTTCTCCATCCCACTCCTTCTCTCTCTCACTATTGTCATATTGCTTCACGAGTTTTGGTTATTGAAGAGCTTGGAGCAACATTGTTGCTACAACCTCTTCCCATTTAATAATACAGAAATCGCTTTGGAGGAATTGGGAGTGTTGGATTTTGTCTACATGCTTCATTTACATACTCAAGGTGATATTGTTCTCGTCTTCAGTATTTTGTGATCATTAAAATAGTATAGCTGAGGTATAACTTTGTTTACTTGGCTAGGTGGAGTAAAACTTTGTTTGCTTGCCTATATGCATTATGTTCATGTTTAATACTAACTTTGTTGTATTATGCATGCATGCAATCCATTTGTCTATTTGATCTCACACTTTATTGAGCTTGCAGATTGCCTTGAGGAGGAGTTGTTGGGATAGGCTCAAGGACGAACCTTCCCTCATCTTCACATACACTTCACACGCAATTTTTTGTTCCTCTTTCTCTTTCTTTAACTTTCAGATTTTGGTATTTAGCATGCTTAGATAGGTCCCAAATCAAATATTAAATTCTGTTTTTAGATGTGTTGAGTTTCTGTTGAAAAACAGAGATCGCGTAACTTTGTTGAGTGTGTTGCAGCTCAAATCAGCGAACAATAGCTTGCTGATTTTTGCAGGTTTTTACCAGGACAAGAGGGCATGCTGCCCAAATTTCATGCAAAACACACCCTTAAACAACTCCTCTCATAGTGGTAAAAGTTTCTCTTCTTCTTCTCTACTCTAAATCACTGTAAAGCAAGCCCAAAGGAGTTGTACCCAAGTGGCTTGCATTCTTTTCCTTTCCGTCTTATTTTTGCAAGTTTTAGATTAAATTTTTTTTTGTTTCTTTTTTCTTGCTTAGTTTAGCTAGATTAGTTGTGATTTCTAAATGCATGCTTAACTTAAAATAATCTAGAGTAGATCTCATAACATATGCTAGATTAGAGCCCGTGGAGGCTTAGATTAAATCTCTTTTTCAGTTGCATGCAAGTTACATAATCTCAATCTTTATCTTACACACATCCACGCACATGCCGGTTACATAATCTCTTAAGTAGTCGTCTTTCATTTTATGCAGGTCATTTCCTTTGCTTTATTTTCACATGCAACAATCTAATTAATCATTTTAACTTGCAATCTATTGGTTCAAAGGCATCAGCCTTCATTTTCACAATTTTCAGTTTCACAAAGCAATTTCAATTCTTGACATTTACATGCAATAATTCCAACTTAAGAACTTGCAATTTCATTGTTTAAGGGCTTCAACCTTCATATCTTTCGGTTTCAGTACTTTATCAACTTTATTTGAGCAAGCTACAAGCACTCAAACACACATTACAATACTTAGCTCATAGGTCTAAAATAAATTAATTAGACTTAATAGGACACCATAACTCACCATCTTTGCCATTTAAAACGGGGTTGGAGGAAGGCAACGGAAGGTGCTAGGCTGAGGATGGTCTCACAGAGTGCGGCGTCCTTTCCGGGAGTACTCTGATCGTAGGGCTGACCTGTGAAGCTAGGGTAGGCCTCATTGCCTCACTTCTTGAGCATCCAGCAGTCACTTGGTAACTGGGGGAGGAGAGTTTTTGGGTTGACACCTAGACAGGGATAAAATTAATCACACTTAATCACATAGTTTAATCTTTGATCTACAACATCAACACTTTAATTTTACACTTGCAAG
Organism: Picea sitchensis; assembly: GCA_010110895.2. Taxonomy (NCBI): domain Eukaryota; kingdom Viridiplantae; phylum Streptophyta; class Pinopsida; order Pinales; family Pinaceae; genus Picea; species Picea sitchensis. Next base: position 11,838 of record SNQJ01S0231065.1, on the reverse strand, counting down.
CTCACTGATCCCATTGTATTTCAATTTACATGCAAGTTATCTTTTATATAATGTAGAATAATTGCTCAAGTGGTTACATCTCTTCATCTAGAGCATTTTACTTTCAAAGCTTTCATTTATATTTTGTTCCTGTATTTATGGTGTGATCCTTCAAGAAGTGTGAATCCACCTGGAGGCATTCTCTTGACTGGGTCTTGAGTGCTTTGCGTCTTTTGCCATTGATAAGCAGTCCAACGAAATTCTATATATTGTGAGCATGTTTGGCTTGATGTGTTTATTATCTCTCATCTTTGAATATCTTCTTTTCCTGCACATTTCAAGCACTTGTTAGTATATTGTATATCTTGTATCTAGATTAGTTAGTTTTATATATCTGACATATTCTTTTGTATCTAGTTGTATCTATCTTGTTGTAATACTTTTAACTTGTAATTATCTTGTAATGAATATCCCCTTAACTTAGTTGACCCCTTGCCCAATCTTAGGTACTAGTCCTAGTTTCCCTAGGAAAAGGTCTAACTTTCATACTTAGATAATTGCATCTTGCATTGTTGCTTAACATTATAGGATAGATTCCCCATGACCTTTTAACTAAATAAAACCAACTGCTAGAACATTTAATCGTAAATCTCATCTAGTAACTAGGGTCTACCCCCCTTGGCTTCCCTAGGAGTTAGCCTAGACAGAAGAGGTTTAAGTCAAAGTGACAGTGTGGACTTTGAACCTAGGCATTGTGCCTCCGAGGACACACTAAGTGAGAAGGACTTAGCTCACGCTTGCAAGTGTGTATAAGGACGGAAACACACATGTAATGATCCCAAGCCAATTTTTTTGCTTGAAACCACTAACTACCACTGATGTGTTTATTGATTATTTGATGTGCAGGTGGCTACTGATGTTTCGACCTTAGGGTTTGTTTCAGTTATACAGACAAGGTTCATATAAGATCTACCCAATACATGCAAGATCACAACAATACTCAAAATATGGAAAACACAAGCATAGATCTGACCTTTATTATGAAAAAGCATGAACCTGATACAATATAGAGCAGATCTGGAATAGTCCTCAGATGGCTCCAATAGATAAATGGTATGAGCTGCTACAAAATGCTCTCAACAATACAAAATAAGCCTCCAAAGGCTGAATACAAAGTGAACACCCAAGGTGCCAACAACAAGTGAACGCCCAACCCCCCTGGGCTGCTGGTACGTCCTGCTAGATGATAAGGGACCAATATTTCGGCCCAGCCGAAGGAGATGCCCAAAACGTGCCAAACTCCACCAAAATGTAGATCGGGTCCAGGGAAACTCCTCCCGAAAGTCTGAAGCTCAAATACTCAATCCTCCTCCTCCAATGGCTGAAACCCTAATACAATCTGCGCCCTCCTGAAGTCCTGAATAGCTCAATAATTCGTTTTGAAGGAAGGACACCTGCAAAACCACTGAAACTCTCTAGGATGATAGATCAGGCTATGATAACCCTTTAGGAGAAGTTTCAAGTCCAGATTCTAGGTAGAACTCCCTAGATCTAAGAAAGACTGAATCACAAGACGTCCTCCTTGCCTCAAGGTCGTCCCAATATGTAACTGAAGATCTGATGGTGATAACTCTTCAAGAAAACCTCCAAAATTATGGTCAAGGACCTGCAAATAGAACCCAAGTGTCGGAATACCCCCAGGCTCTCCTGATTGGCTGGATCAAACTCTTCTTCAAGATATGGTGTGCCCCTGCTGGAAATCCCTGAACAGTATGGCCCTGCTGCTCTCCTGAATCGATAGGTGGATCTGTGATGAATGTAGAATGGTGTGGGTGGAGTAATTCATCCCGGAGACCAAACTTGGAACAAGGTGAGTGGATCTTTCACCACTGAGTTGTTCACAAGGGTTTGTAACAACAAAACCCTCAAACTGTATGCTCAAGAGCAATAACAAGCAATTACCAAAATCCAGAATGCCCAAGAGATGCGCCCTAGCCTTCTCTTTATACTTTTTCTTTTATTTTCCTGTTGAGTTACATTAACTCCTAGAGTTAACCCTAACTCAACCTCCAACTCTTCTATTTCTTCATTGAGTTATCTTTTAATTCTTTTTTCACCTTTTTGTCACGTCAACTTAAGAATATAACCTTATTTTGGTTGACCCTTCCCCTCAGTGTGAGACTATGGCCTAGTGGGGACACCTAGACCACTAAGTCTTCCAAACCTCTTCATCAAGAAGTGGGGGACATTACAACACATCACCCACTTACATGGCTTAGATGAAGTCTTTTCCGGGAAATTTTCTTTTCCAGTGGACACGAGCCCAATAGGACGCCCTGTCACTTTCCCCAAACTTGTATTGCAGGCTTGTATAATGTCTTTGATCTTTTAATTGAGATAGTAGGGGTTTACTGCACATGTTTAATAATATTGATGATGAGATGTGATTGACATTGCTATGATCCCCGTGACTTATGAGCCCCTCGAGGGCGTAGCTGTTGATGTCCAGGACCATGCCCAATGGACAGGTACACATGGGGAGATGATTAGTTCGAACCTCCATGGGGCTGAAGAGCCCACCATATGGACGATGAGACCCCAGCAGGGGGCAGAGACAGGACAGAAGGGCTTGCACAGGAGAGAAGGAGAACGTCTTGCAGAGGCACCCCGACAGAGCTTGACCTATGGGGGTTCTCCCCTTTTCAGTGGAACGTTGTCCTTGGAAGGCCTAGGACATCACCCATGAGGTCCATGATGTCATCCTTGCTTCATGGACGTTTTGGCAGATGGACAGGGTAGTTTGGCATGTGTGGCAGCTTGGAGAAGCCCAAGGAGGGCTAACATTTTGGTCCTGGAGGCTGCATTTTCCCTAGAAGGGGCTAATGTCACCCTAGAAAGGGGATGACATCTCTCTTTTTCTTGATTAGGGTTTCATTTTGACATTTTAATGTAAAACAATATGATTTTTAGTATTTTGGCCTTGTCGGCCTTTTTATGACCTAAAAGTGAAATTAGGTCATGGTACTGTATAAATTGAGGGTTTTCACCTTCATTTTTTCATCATCTCTCGCTCACTCATTAGTGAGGTCTGAAATTTGTGCTAAACTTGGTGTTCTTGGCTGAAATTGTGAGGCGCACTTGTTGAAGGAGGGCATTTTTGGAATTCTATTGGCATTTCTCTTGGTGGAAGGTGTTACAACTAGGGTTTGCTATGTTATTTCTTCGTGAAATGTAAGTAAATTTCTGCAAAAATTCTTAATTGAATGGTTATTGTTGTTTCTTGCATCTATTGTTATGATTTGCTGACTAAACCCTAGGTGACAAGCACACATTATAGGTCCTTCTCTCATGTCTCCGTCAAGATTTTGAGCCATTATTGAAGAGAGATAGAGCCTTGCCTTAGCAACACTCTTTTCTTCCTCTTCCATGCTAGCCGTTTTTCTTATTGAGCTAAGAAGGAGAAAACGCATCAAGGCCTAGTTCCCCTACACCTTGTTGAGCCATTTTTTCCTAGGGTTTGCCTGGTAAAGCCTTGCTATAGCAACATATTTCCTGCAAAACCTCTTGTCTTGGTCTTATACAATCTTTGAGCTAGCTGATTTGCCATTAAATCTAAGGAAGGAGGAGAGAGCACTGAGGCCTAGTTCCCCTACACCAAAGTGAGCCTCTTTCCCCTAGGGTTTCATCCTTGAGGCCTTGCCTTAGCAACACCTCAAGGTCTAACCCTCTTGTCCTTAGTCTTATTACTTTCACTTGATCCTTCAACTTTTCTTTCCTCTACTTTTGACTCCATTAACCCTAAGGCACTAATCTAAAGACCTCGTTTATCTTGAGTAACTTGATCACAACTTCAATCAAACACTTAAAGAAATTTACTAATCTTTCTAACCCTAGCCTAAAGACTGACCCTACTAACTAATTGTTGTCGTCGTCTTTTGCTATAAACATCATTGTGCATCTGTCGTTTTACTTGTGAGCAATTGAATGGTTGTTTAAGGCATTATTTAAATGAAGTGTTGATTGTTACATTGAATGCCACGTTCCTTTAGCATTTATTGAAGAAGTGATATTGTAAATCATTGTTATTAGATAAACATTGACTTCGTCAATATTTATTGCTCAATTACTTATATATCAAATAGTCATTGATTATATGAAGTACTAACCAAGAAAGTAAGCTTGCATATATATATCTCTTGTTGTTTTGTCTCGGGTAGGTACATCTCCCCTTTTTGGTTATACTTCTCTTTATTGGTTGGTTAGCCGGACTATCTGCTCGGTGGTGACTTGTGAGGGGGAATTTATCTTTTAACCTTCAATCCTTTGCCTTCTCAAAACCCCAGGTCACCGGGGACATCTCCCCTGGGTCTTACCTCCCTAAACAGAAAGAACCTTCCTATCGAGGTGACATTGGTTGGGATTGGTTCAGTTACTCCAGTTTGTGTCTTTACATCTGCCTTTTATCCTAACGACAAACTGTGCGATAACATCTCCCAAAGGGATGCACTACTCTATTGTGATTGCTTTCAATGGAAAACAAGATTACACAAGGTCCAACAAGGAAGTTCCTCCAAAGGATGCACAACTTCTTGAGGGACCAAACCACATATATGAACACACCACTTAACAGAAAAGGAAATGATTAAAGGAAAACCTCCAAAGGCACAACTAAGACTACCTAGATATTAATCCACAACACATAGGATAAACATGCTGAAATGTAAATATGAAATGAAAGTTGCTTGGAAGATTAGTTAAGTGTCAACCACAAATGATGTACCAAGTTGATGCCCAAAGTTGTAGAGTGGATTAAAGAGTTTATTAAAAGTTATTAAGTGAAGATTTAATCCTAGCTAAGTGTCAATCCAATACTCCCCCCGCTTGTACCAAGTAGCTATTGGGTGCTCAAGAAGTATGGCAACAAGGCCTACCCTAGCTCCACAGGTCAACCCAAGGGAAAAGAGTACTCCCGGAAAGGACATTGAGCGCCATGAGACTGTCCCCGGCCTATCACCTTCCGTTGCTTCCTCTAGTCCTCGTTTAAATGGCAAAGTTTGGTCAGTAAAGGTGCCCTATTATGTCTAATGGATATTAGGCCTACTAACTAAGTTAAATTAAGTGGATAGGTGTGTAAAAGTAAGATATTGTTTTCCCAAAAATTGAGTAATAGTGCCAAAACCGAAATTTACAACTTGCAAGAAATGAAGTGTTTTTCCACAAGATATTACTTGAAAAGCAAGAAAAGGAACTTGAAAATAGCTTGCAAGAAAAGGAAGTTAAGTTTCCTTAAACCATCACAACAGGCCCATGATATTTGCAATAAGATAAATACTTGAGAAATAAAACTTGCAAAGTAAAAACAAACTTAAAGAATGAGATTAAACCTATGCCTCCATGGGCTTAAACTAGCATTAGTGGTGTGAAATCTACCTCTAGATGATTTTAATCCATTGAGCATAAACACATTAGAAGTAAATAACTAGGCTAGCCATACGATTTTGGGGGTTGGCTAGGCCAAGTTCACATCCAAGGTGTAGGCAACTAAAGATGAAAAAACTTGCTTGAAATGAAAAACGGAAACAAAAACCACTCACAATGGCACAAGGTGGAGGCAAGCCTTCCTATTTTGTGCCAAAGGGGGTTGGAAAAGAAATAAACTAAAACTGGAGCAACCTAGCCACACAACCTTGTCCTAAGGACAAGTGGGGCAAATAATAGAAATGCAAAAATTTAAAATAGATCCTATCCTTACGATTTTGGGGGTTGGTTTTGCCAAACACACACCAAGATGTAGGCACTAATACAAATTACAAAAACAGGAATGCAAGCCACTAGGGGACCCCCTTTGGGCTTGCTACAATGCTTGAATAGAGAAATAGAGGGTTGGGTGTTGTTACCTGTTATCCCCGATATCTAGGGATAACTAGGAGATCATGTCTCGAGGCCCAAATGATCCCAGACATGGAGTACGAGAGCAGATTGACTTGAGCATGGCCCTTGAGGGCCCATCTTTTCTTCTTCTCAGCCAGACTTGTCCTGCCAGCAGTACCAGCCTCCATCACTACCGGCCTGGGCTTGCATCAGAAAAGGCTCTTGCTCCATGAGTAGTGATTAGAATGTCATGGTATGTGTCATATTTGATCATTATAACCTTCTTATGTATGCATTAGATCTCTTTCATTTTGGATGCTTCTTGGATCTTACACTAATCTACTTGACCACTTGTTGGGGTGATTAGTTGGTAGCTTAGCAAGTTGGTATTCATGGGTTTTGGTTGGCAGTCCACCAAAGAGTTTGAAGAACCATCGTCCACTCACCTCATATTATCTTTTTAGATCTTAAAAACCCCACTCATCCATCATTCCCTAGTCTAGCCATTAGGATGACCATCCGAGGTACATCTTGTCTTGTGGGAAGAAGGGCTAAAAGGCAGGGGTAAAAGCAAGCTGGTAAAAGATAAAAGCCATAGGAAAAATAGAACCTAGAGATGCTCCGCCCAGAGGATCCCCGAGAAGACAATAAAAAGCTCTCCATAAGAAGCGAGGGACCCTAAGAAAATGATAAATGAATAATACAAAGACCTAACCAGAGGATGGGAGGTCTCATCACGGTGACCATTATGTTCATAGGTATTTAAGCGGTATGACATTGCCATCATCGGTCACCAAACTAGAGGCCATTGACCTTTGGTTGCATGGCCAAAGGAAGGAAGTCTCATCACGAGCCAGCCTCTCATTTACGCGAAGATACTAGTGGGTAGCAGTGTCAGCTCTGGTCACCAAGCCAAGGCGGTGTCCTCTTCGTCAGGCTTGTAGTAAAAATGCAAATAAAGAAAGATAATAAAGGCAATAAGGGCTTGGAAAAATTGCATCCATGGCAGGTACAACACGCCTTCTACAAAAGGCACCCTCAGACGACACTAGCCCTAGGTCGACTATGACTAGACATCCCTAAAAACCACATCGTCGCTATACATGGTTTGAATAACCTTTCTTTGGCTTTCCATTTCTTGTGGGTATTATCCAATAGGTTGCCTTTTGGTTTCCTTAGCTTTGTATAGTGGGTTTGTGTAATGTCTTTGAAGCCTAGAAGATTTGTTAGTGTATGCATATCGCTGATAATTTAATGATGAGATGCTTGATTTACATTGCTATGATGTCTAGGGTGATGAGCTACAGGCGTGGCTTTTGATGTCTGGGATATGCGGACGGTACCGGAGGATGATTGCACATGGGAGATGATTAACCGGACCTCCATGAAGTACGAAGAGCCCATCGGATGGGCGTTGGGATGGCGGCCGGGGAGCGAGTTGTGACGAGGTCTTTACTGCAGAGAAGAAGAAGACGCCCTCATGGGGGCGTTTTGGCATAGATCTAGCCATGGGGATAAATTACAGCGGTTAGACGTTGACTTTGATGATCGGGGCGCCACCAGGGCAGCTTGGACATTTTAAGACGTAATGGCGTGTTGGGCTTCTTTGGCACGTGTGGCAGGTTCGCGAGGAGCGGAGGAGAACGCGTCTGCTTTCGGTGGATGATGATTATGCCCAGCAGGGGCCAGCGTCTCCTTTAGGGCTGGCGTCATTGATAGCATATTTTGGCATTTTAGCATGTAAAAGTGACAAATGATTAAGATAATGTAATATCAGCCATGTGTTTGTTTATTGTTTTATTTTGTAAATTAAGGTCCAAGTATTATCATATAATAGAGGGCGTTGCCTCTCATTTTATCATAACATAACTTTTGCTCTCATTGAGAAGGTCATCTTTTAACTCTTGTCTTGGTTTTATTCTCTTGGAGTGGTAACCTCTTGAAAGGCTATTATTTGGCAAGTGGTGCTCTTGTTCATTGGAAGGTTTACAACTAGGCTTTGGATTTTGCTTTCTTCATGATCTTGTAGTGTTTTCATCAAAACTTCTTGAATGAATGGTTGCTGATTAACATTTGCATTAATTGTTATCTTGTTGTTATTAGCTTAATCCTTGAAACCTAGGGAGCCACACACAAGTAGATTTGGCTTCATGTCCCATGAATAGAGCTTTAAGCCATTTGATTTGAGGAGGTTTAGCCTGAACCTTAGCTACGCTAGCCATCTCATTTCTTGAGTTAGTTTTAGCACAAGTTGAAGAAAAGAAGTGATCTAGGCCTAATTTCGTTTACACCTAGGGTTTACTTCTAGGGTTTTGAAAAAGCCTTGTATTGAGCAACACTTTTCAGCCCTGATTTGTGTTCCTAAGCTAACCGTTTTACTTAAAATAAGTACTCTAAGAGAAAGAAGAGGAAGCTTTAGGCTAGCTTTAGCTACACCTAGGTAAGTCTTTCCTTCTTAGGGTTTAGGGTTGGTGGCCTTGCCATAACAACACCATCAAGCCTAACTCTCTGATCTTTAAGTTTGAGTCCTTCCTCGCCATTAGTCTCATCTCCATTGACTCCATTAACCAGGCACTAGTCCAGAAACTCTTGCTTGAGCTTGTTATGCCTTAAATTCTTTCAAACTACCTCTAATTTGCAACCCTAACTAACCTAGCGTCTAACCTAGCTAGTTTTAAGACTAATACCCTAAAGGCGATGCCAGTTTGGCCTTAATTGAAATTTTGATTGGATAGAAAGGTCTTGACCTTGTTATCTCTTCATAGCCGTGGAATTGTATTACGCTTTTGCTGGTTGAATTTGTCCAGACGTCCATCCTCGGCTAGCTAACCTCTTGAGACAAGGGAATTTATGTAGGGTTGACGTCACACCCTTTTTGATCTTTGTTTTGTACCCTAGCGTTGTGACATTTAGCTGACTCCTTTGATAGACATTGAGTTAATCGTACATCTGTAAGTTTGTTTGCCAAAACGTTTTGCTCTTTGTCTTTCATTTTGACCTTTGGATTAAAGGCGTCACACCTTTAGCAGAATATAGGTGGCTAGCGGCAAACTTATCTTTATGAGCTGATTGGGATGTTTGTTGCATTAATGATATATTCTAAAGGTTTAATTGTGAACATTGAATGCTCTAATCCCTTGGTGTTTTTATTGAAAGAAGTAATATTAATCATATGACTTTGTTTAGCAATCATTAACTTCATCAATATTACACTTGATCATTGCTCATATACAATTAGAAGATAGTCATTGACATCATAAAGTACTAACCCAGCACCAAGCACTTTCTATTTTGTTGTCTTGTCTTGCAAAGCAGGGTGCATTCATCGATGGATTTCTCTCTTTTGGAAGCATATAATATGAGACAGCAATGCGTGAAGGGAACCTATTGTCTTGATCATTATCCTTAGCCCTTCTTAAACCGGTGCATAGGGGTGTCTCCCTTGGACTAGCCCTCTAAATAGAAAGAGCCCCACTTCGAGGTGGCAGGTGGGTGGGGAAGCTCATGTTACGTCGGTTTCAAGCCTGACTCAAGCTCTTTAGACCTTTCCCTACAAGCAGATGCGATAACATTTTGGTAGCCGTTCTTGAAGTGTTTCTTGAGTCTACATTCCTCAGCGACATATCTTTGGCAGAAACTTTGCTTACAATGAGAATCCACTAGCCTTTTTCCCGTATTTTGTTTGGTAGTTTCAAGGAAACTGTCTGGCGACTCCACAAAACAAAAATTTTTTAATAACCTCTATGACCCTTCAAGGAAAGCCTCTGCTAAGTCACGTTGTCAAGTCACCTTTGGAAGAGACTTCCTTTTGAACATGATTGCACAAGTGTGGAAAGATCTATTCAAATCCCGCCATGGTTACCACAACCACCTTACACGATCTAACCACAACAAACTCTCCACCTCCCATCAATCCAGATCTTCATAAATGGTCTCACCCATAAAGTTACAACTGCTTTGACTTCAGCAACATTCAAGGTGGAGAACATGTCCCTGGATGCATGCTGTGGCTGCCTTCCTTTCCCGGAAAGGAAACTACGGAAATCCGCATTGGACTGATTATTGAAAGTTTGATCTCCTCCTGGATGTTCTACATCACCTTGACCTTTTCATGAAACTCTTGCAAGCTCCCTTATCGAAAAATTGTAAGCTTACCTGGCGACTCCACTAGCCTTTCCCCCTATTTCTTTGATAGTTTCAAGAAAACTATCTGGCGACTCCACAAAACAAAAAGAGGTACAATAACCCTCCTATGACCTTCAAAGGGAAGCCTCCTGCTAAGTCACCTGTTGTCAAGTCACCTTTTGGAAAGAGACTTCCTTTGAATATGATTACCCGTAGTGGAAAGATCTATTCAAACCCCGCCATAGTTACCACAACCACCACTACGACCACAACCATAACAAACTCTCCACCTCCCATCAATCCAGATCTTCATAAATGGTCCCACCCAGAGAGTTACAACTGCTTTGATTTCAGCAACATTCCAGGAGGAGAACATGATGTCCCTGCAGATGCATACTTGTGGTTGCCTTCCTTTTCTGGAAAGGAAACTTTTGGAAAACCGCATTGGACTCAGTTCTGTGAAAGTTTTGATCTCCACCTGGATGTTCTACATCACCTTGACCTTTTCATGAAACTCTTTGCAAGCTCCCTCACTGGAAGGGCTAAAGGATGGATTGATAAGGTTCCTGCAAAAAGCATAAAGAACGTTGAAGACTTGCAAAAGGCATTCAGAGTAAGATGGTGTGACAAAGAAAATCCAGAAGATCTCTTCTCTCAGTACACCGATATATGCAAAGGGCCTTGTGAAAGTATAAGAGAGTTTACTGATAGATTCAACCTAGCTCTCAAGAAGGTTCGATCAAAGGTCGGTTCAGAGCAAGCTATCATTGATCATTACCTATCTTCTCTGGAAGGAGATTTGCATTTCGAGGTCAGGGATCGATCACCAACAACCTTGGAGGAAGCTCAAGAATTGGCTTTTGAGATTGAGGGAAAGTTTGAATTTGAAGAACTTATCATGAATTGTGAAGCGTGGGATCCAGGTGACGAGCCTATGCTAGAGACGGAAGATCCGAGCATCCTCCAAGTTGAACTACCTCATACCAAGAGGAAATGGAGCCTTCTTCAAGATGACGCTCCTTCTCAGGAACCTCCTCCAAAGAAGACTCAACCGGAAGATGAAGTATGTGGAACACATGAGGAATTGCGTCCAAATCAGGTACAAGACTTTTCCCTTTTCATCAATCAAGTGGGAGATCCAACTCCAAAGAAACATGATTTCAGACCCTTTTATGTCACTCTCCGAGTAAATGGTCTCCTCCTTCACAATTGTCTTCTACATCCGGGAGCCAAAGCCAATATAATGACAGAAGAAGTAATGCAACAATTGGGCCTGAAGGTCTCGCAGTTCAACACCAAGGACAATTTCGTGAAGGGAGCCATCAAAGATCTTGAAGTGGTTTTTGATTCCTGCCCTGATGCTCCTTTCCAGATAAATGTGTTTGTTATTGGGGATATTAACAAGTTTGGGATTATCATTTGTGATGAGCTTATCGCACATTTGGGCGGGAGCATTCACAGGGAGCAATCTGAAGTTGTCATCCCTCATCCTGAAGGAGGACATTGTATCATTCGCAGTGAACCTATTGTTGGTTCATCAGTTGAAGATCCTGATGAAATAGATGACCAACTCCTATGCATAAATAGCGGTCTGAGTGATTGGTTCATTCAAGAAGGAAAACTGAATATGGACATAATAGAAGAGACAGAAGGAATCTGGACGTTAGAATTCGACGGTTCACACTCAGGTCCGGGAGCAGGTGCAAGAGTAGTTTTGACAGCCCCTTCAGGTGAAGTTTTCTATCGCTCTTATAGATTGGAATTTGATTGCACTAACAATGTAGCTGAATATGAGGCCCTTATTTTGGGACTCAACCTGGCCATTGACAAGGGAGCTACTATCCTGGAAGTCAAAGGTGATTC
>SNQJ01S0231064.1:9473-23701 GCA_010110895.2 Picea sitchensis | reverse complement strand
TCAGTTGGTGTTGAGGGTGTAAGTTGAGTCTTGCATTATAGAGCTGGTGCTCTTGTAGAGTTGTACTCTATTCAGTTGTTGTTGATAAACCCCCAGATTGTTGTCCATAATAAAAAGAAAAATTGTACATACATCTTGTGTTCTTTCATCTGTTGCTTGTGGTGATGACTTATTGATGATATGTTTTGTTGATATATGTTCACATATAACTGGTTATAAATGACAACAATGGGTAATGAATAAATATTGAATGTTAACTAAGGATTTTTATGTAAAGAGGGAAGTTTTGGGAAAAAGAGACCCACACTCTTTCACCCCCCCTCTAAGTGTGGTAGGTGTGTCCAACAGGAATAAGGTGCATCACACTTTATTCCTTCTCCTTCTCTTTTTGATTAATTATTTATATTCAAAGGAATGTTAGTGTCCAATGTTAACATGTTTTATGTCTTGGTATAGGGGTCTAGAATCCAAGAGGAGATTCAACTATCTGCAGGGGAATTTTCCTACAACAGACACATGCAGTGCATACAACAGTTCACATTCAAAACAAAGTAATGCTCATAAACAACAATGACAAAACTCCCTACGAGCTATGGAAAGGAAGACCAACAAATGTGAAGCACTTCAGAGTATTTGGAAGCAAATGTTACATCAAAAGCGAAAATGGCAGAATGGGAAAGTTTGACTCTCCTGTGGACAAAGGAGTACTTGTTGGTTACTCAAGTACAATAAAGCATACAAGTGTTACAATCTGAGGTTGAACAAAGTTGTGGAAAGCATAAATTTAACAATTGATGAAACAGGTGGATGATAATTAAAGGGAGAAGAAAATGAATCAATGGAACAACTTTACGAAGAAGAAGTAGTTGCACGATTACAATGTCACGTCATTGATGCCCGGATAAAACTCTCTGATGTTTATTTAGGGGATACAATACTTTCCCCCCATGAATAAAAATCCTCTACTTTAGGAAAGTCTCCATTCGCATTAGCTTGATTTTCCCTAAGTCATCATTTTTCACAAGCCTTCTCTTTAATATGTTGCATTTAGTTGCTAACATGTGTCTTTTGTTGATGACAGTTGCGCTATGATTCTCGGTCTCGTATCAGTTGTTTCTTCCATCCTAGGGAAACAAATAAATGGAGCATAGGTCAAGCTTGGTGCATATGGATTTATTATGGTATTCCCTTTAAATGTCCTATTTGTTCGGTGTAGCTAATTATTTAGTCACTCCAGTTCAAATCTTCTTTTCTTGCAAATTAAACCTGACAAGACATAATTGAAGCTTGGTGATTCCACTCTAGAATTTGATACCAATTGGCCTTCTCTTTCACACTGGAAAACCATCTTGACATTTGGATGCTTTGTCTATAGCATTTACTCTTCATGCTTGGGCACTCATACCTGCGAGTGGACCTGGCACCTTCCTGCTCATTTCGAGCACTTGAAAACTTCACCGAACACCTGGGAATTTGACAGATGGTTGCTCTCTTCATTTTATTTAAAAAATTACTCATGGGACATATCCCACATTCATTGGGTGACAGAATTTGTAGGTGAATATGTACACCCATGTTCCCACTTTAGTTCGACGTGTTGAGCAATGAAAAATCCCCATGTGGGCTCCCCCTCAATGTGGTTGGGCGCTTTGGGAGTTGGGCTTTGTGTTATGTGTTGTCTCATGGAATTTGTTAGATAAATAATGATTTAGGTTTTAATAAAGGATTACGAATATCGCACTCAAGCACACACCACCTTTTGGCCAAAGTTTCAAATACAAATGTATATTTTTATTCTAAAATATGGAAATATATAAAAACTCTAGACTTAGGCAAACTGATGAAAAATGTTTATTTTTTGCAATGCAGGTTGGAAGACAAGAATCACAAGGTTTCTGGGAAAAAAAATATGGTAAGATCTCATTGAGACTCGATGAAGAAATAAAATGATATGACATAGGAAAATGACCAAAGGAATTTGATAGTGTCCAATATATATATATATATATATATATATTAGACACTGTTACACGTGAAAATTCCTCACTTCGATAATGTCCCATTGTCATTGTCGCAAGTGTCGCAAAATTCATATCCTCGTCTTGCATGTGTTGCATTGCGGACGACATCATAAGAACACTTGGTACTTCCTCTAAAAATTTTTAGAAGAGGAAAACATGTCATTTGGAAAAGATTACAAACTTTTCACCTTGAAGAATGATCATCTTAAACAAATTTTTGGAGATCAATGCTCCCCTGCCCACATGCAGGGAGTGCTAACGCTCCTTATCCCCTTATCAGACAGCGCTATAGTGCTCTATTGTCATCTTTAAGGGAGAGTCGATATGTTGAGAGAATATTTGGGAAGAATCCCCCTTATCTCTAAGGACAACTAGAAATCATTCAAGTTAGTTTGGCTCAAATCCAAGTTATAGGTTGGATCTAAGGGAAATCCCACAACTAATGGAGTCATATCCTCAACTTATTCCAAATATAGATAAGGTGGTTGAGCCTCTCAAAGCCTATATAAGGAGGCATTATCATAGTGAAAGAGGGGATAATATCAGTGAAAAGTATTTTCATTTTGATCGTGGGTATTTCGATCAAAGGGTTGGACGAGGAGGACTTGGGGAAGTTTTTGCAACTGCATCTACAATCTATAAGTGTTTATTTAAGAGTTTTCATTAATATATTGCTTGGCCTATTTACTTATAACCTATGTCTCTTTACATATGTGTGTCTTATAGATGGATCTGATTATACTAATATTAGAGAGTAGATTAGGAGTTCTTTTTCTTGTTTTCCATTGCGTTGCAGGTGTCAAACAATGCTAAGGAGCTCGGAGATCAAGCTCAAGTTGGAGCAACGAGGAAAAACATCGGAATAAGGTGCATCACACTTTCTTCCTTATCCTTCTCTTTCTGATTAATTAGTTAGATTCAATGGAATGTTAGTGTCCAATGTTAGCATGTTTTATGTCTTGGTATAGGGGTCTAGAATCCAAGAGGAGATTCACATGTCCGCAAGGGAATTTTCCTACAACAGAAATTGGCAACTACATGAGAATGTAACCGAGTATAATTTTATCACCTTTTTTTGACTTGTAAAGGTTATATGAAAAAGGAACCCCCTCGAGTCTCCTTTAATCTCTTTTCAGACTCTCTAAACATGAAAATATTATCGAGTGATCTTGCTTCCTTTCACACTCGTTTAAAAGGTTTTCAAAGGGAATCTCCCAAGTAGAAGTTTATCTCTTTTTCGGAATTTGGAGACTAAATTTATGAAAAAGGACAACCGTGGATTCGTCTTTAAGTTCTTTTCAGACTCTCTAAACATGAAAAATCATCGAGTTTTCCTTCTCTGGTCTTGTTAAAAATCACACATTGAAGGGCCCATATGGGACCGAACCCTTACTTCTTCCAGTTTGTTAAACAAAGGAAGAGGAACTTACCGAAGGTGAGTTATATCAAGCATATTTTATCCTCCTTGAGCTCGTAAAAACAAAAAGAGGTAATCTTCTATCTGGATGGGGGGGGAATTGAAGGAAGTAAGCCAAGCCATTTTTGGAATTGTCACAAGTCACTGTTGCAGTCACCCTTGAACACGACACATTGATTTTACATACATTTTAATCCATTGAACCTCTGCACTGAACCAATACCTTGAGTCTTTTTACTCCTTTGGGTCACCCGACGAAAGTCACAGTATCCACTACATCATGTTTTGTTCCATGTTACATTTCTATTGCTTGCTCCTCAGTGCTCAAGGGAAGTATCTGCCTTGAGAGTCAACCATCACAAATTTCCAGTTTCAATACCCATGTTAGTCCATACTCATTTGATTCACCATCTTAAATGTATATGTCAGTTTCATTTCATTGCTGAGGGATATATCAAAGCCCTACTTCAACGAGTCTTTTCCTGTTGAATTCAAAAAATTATCTGATAAATTTGACTTAGAAACTAGTTAGTACCTTGGGACCTGCATGCCTAAATGGCAGGCCTCCTCACCTCCGACAATAGGTTTACATCATTGACCTCTGATCGGACGATTCCACGAATGTTCGACTTCATCTCATCTATTCACATTCATTGGATTTTACTAGGGTACCTTGGCAGTCATTGACATCACTAGTGATTTCCCTCGCACTTGTTAATGGTTTACCTCATTGACCGGTAATCAAGTGGTTTCTACCATGTTCGACATCAAAACACTTATTCACATGGTCATATTTGTACTACATCGGGATTAGGACTAAGACCCTTGGTTGAGATTTCACTTTGTTATCTTCTTTCCCAGGTTGCGAAGGAGATATTTTGAGCATACTGATATACTATCAGATAGATCCACTTTTTATTGGTCTATGGCTATGTTTTATCATCTCGTAGATCCACTGTGTATTTCTCGTGGCTACAATCAGTTCATGTCATGGAGGTATAGATCCACATTGTATCTTTGGTGGTTATACCCATAGTCAGTATGATTATGGATCCGTAGTGTATTTGGTGGCGACCATACCTTAAGTCCTTTATCACTCAAGCATAGGTATACTTGCCTTGGGTTTGGAACATATGATAACATTTTTGTGATGGTTGTTTCTTCTACCAGGTTCTCTGAATCCATACCCTTGCTTCAAAAATATACAAAGCGCTTCAGTCATCAGCTTCCATCTTCTGACCTCTCACATTTGGGGGAAATCTGTTACACGTCAAAATTCCTCACTTCGATAATGTCCCATTGTCATTGTCGCGAGTGTCACATTTTTGTCGCAAGTGTTGAAAAAGTCATATCCTCATCCCGCATGTGTCGCATTGCGGACGACATCATAAGAACACTTGGTACATCCTATAAAACTTGTTAGAAGTGGAAAACATGTCATTTGGAAAATCTTACCAACTTTTCACCTTGAAGAATGATCATCTTAAACGAATTTTTGGAGATCGACGCTCCCCTACCTACATGCAGGGAGCGCTAGCACTCCTTGTCCCCTTATCAGGGAGCGCTATAGTGCTCTGTTTCCAGATTTAAGGGAGCGTCAATATGTTGAGAGAATCTTGAGGAAGAATCCCCCTTATCTCTAAGGACAACTAGAAAGCATCCGAGTTAGTTTGGCTTGAATCCAAGTTATAGGTTGGATATAAGGGAAATCCCACAACTAATGGAGTCATATCCTCAACTTATTCCAAAGATATATAAGGTGGTTGAGCCTCTCAAATCCTATATAAGGAGGCATTCTCATGGTGAAAGAGGGGAGAATATCAATGAAAAGTATTTTCATTCTGGTCGTGGGTCTTTCAAGCAGAGGGATCGACGAGGAGGACTTGGGGAAGTTGTTGCAACTGCATCTACAGTCTGTAATTATTTCTTTTAGAGTTATCATTAATATATTTCTTGGCCTATTTCCTTGTAACTTATGTCTCTTTACATATGTTTGTCTTATAGATGGATCTGATTATACTAATATTATAGAGTAGAGTAGGAGTTCTTTGTCTCACTTTCCATTTCATTGCAGGTGTCAAACAGTTCTAAGGAGCTCAGAGATCAAGCTCAATTTGGAGTAGAGAGGACAAACATCAAAATAAGGTGCATCACACTTTCTTCCTTATCCTTCTATTTCCAGTTAATTAGTTATATTCAAAGGAATGTTAGTGTCCAATGTTAGCATGTTTTCTGTCTTGGTATAGGGGTCTAGAATCCAGGAGGAGATTCACCTGTAAAGAGGGGAATTTTCCTACAAAAGACACATGCAGTGCATACAGTAGTTCACCTTCAAAACAGAGTAATGCTCATAAAAAAAAATTACAAAACTCCCTACGAGCTATGGAAAGGAATACTAGCAAATGTGAAGCACTTCAGAGTATTTGGAAGAAAATGCTACATCAAAAGAGAAGATGGAAGAATGGGAAAGTTTGACTCTCGTGTGGAAAAAGGAGTACTTTTTGGTTACTCAAGTACAAGGAAAGCATACAGGTGTTACAATCTGAGGTTGAAATTTTTTATGGAAAGCATCAATGTAACAATTGATGAAACAGGTGGACGAGAATTAAAGGAGGAAGAAAATGAATTAATGGAACATCTTTACGAAGAAGAAGCAGAAGATGAAGAAGAAGTCAAAGGGGAAGATGAATAAGATCAAACAAAAGTAGAAGAGCAAGCTCATCAAGTGCCTCCAAAGACACCTAGCAAACGAGTACAAAAGAATCATCCTTCATATCACATTATTGGAAACAAAGATGCAGGAGTTGAGACTAGAATAAG
The DNA here is from genome assembly GCA_010110895.2 of Picea sitchensis. NCBI lineage: Eukaryota > Viridiplantae > Streptophyta > Pinopsida > Pinales > Pinaceae > Picea > Picea sitchensis. The sequence continues at coordinate 17,443 of SNQJ01S0231064.1, read as the reverse complement.
AATATGTTAACCAAAACAGATGCACCTAGCACTCTTATCTACGATTGAACCAAGCAATTTTGAAGAAGCTAGAAAGGATGAATTTTGGAATAAGGCCATGGATGAAGAATTGGATCAAATAGAGAAGAATGACACTTGGGAATTGGTTCCAAGACCAAAGAATAAGAATGTGATTGGCAGAAAGTTGGTTTTCATAAATAAATTGAATGAATATGGAAATGTTACAAGGAACAAAGCTAGATTAGTATGTAAAGGATACACACAGGTTGAAGGAATCTACTTTGACGAGACATTTTCCCCAGTTTCCAAAATGGAAGCAATCTGATTGCTCTTAGCTTGTGGATGCTCCAAGAATATTAAAGTGTATCAGATGAATGTGAAATCATCTTTTTTGAACATGGAACTTGAAGAAGTGTACATTGAACAATCAGAAGGATTTCAATTGTCAGAGAACGTAGATTATGTATGTAAATTAAAGAAGGCCTTGTATGGTCTAAAACAAGATCCTAGAGCATGGTACTCTAGACTGGATAAATATCTATAGCAAGAAGGGTTCAGAAAAGAAAGTGCAGATAGTAACCTATACATCAAGGTAACTCAAGATGGTATTTTATTAATTGAAGTTTATGTTGATGATATTATTTTTGGAAGTATCGAGGATAGGTTAAGCCAGAAATTTTCAAAGGATATGCAGAATGAATGAAATGTCATTACTCGATGAACTATCCCTCTTTCTGGGTCTTCAGATACATCAAAGAAAACATGAATTTTTATTTCTCAAACTAAGTATATCATAGAAATCCTAAAGAGGTTTGGAATGGAAGATTGCAAACCAGTTACCACTCCTATGAAAAACAGTTGCAATTTGAGAAAACATGATGATTCAAAGTCTACAAACCAGAGCCAATACATGTCAATTATTGGTAGATTACTATACGTGACATCATCCAGACCAGATGTAATGCAGGAAGTTAGACAGGTGGCATGATTTCAAGCAACACCAAAGGAATCACATGTCTTAGAAGTGAAGAGGATTTTTCGATATCTCAAAGGAACAAAAGAGTTTGGCTTATGGTATCCAAAAGGAAAGGATGTATCACTTGTTACCTACACAGATGTAGATTGGGCAGGCTGCATTGATGACTGACAAAGCAACAGTGGAGCAACATTCTACTTGGGTGAGTGTTTAGTATATTGGCTAAGAAAAAAACAATCATCAATATCTTTATCTACAGCTAAAGCAGAGTATACTGCAGCAGTAGGATGTTGTAAACAGGTTCTATAGATGAAACAAAATCTAACAGATATATAGGTTGAGTATGATGAGCCCATTCCAATCTATTGTGATAATACAAGCACCATCAATATCTGAAAGAACCCGGTGATGCACTCCAAGACGAAGCACATTCCAATCAAGTATTAATTTCTACGGGAACAGGTTGCAAAGAAGAACATCATATTTGAATATGTGGGCACAAAACAACAAGTGGCAGACATCTTTACAAAACCTCTTCCACGGGAATCCTTTGAGTATCTTTGCTAGAGACTCAGAGAAATTTCTACTCCAAAATGAATGCTTTTGAATGCTTATCTTATATGTCTTATATTTACACGAGGAAGCACCATAAAGAGGATAGTTCAGTTTGGGAGGTCAGTTTCAGGAAGAGTTCAGTCAAGGAGACCAACCCTGGATGGAAAGATACCTTTTCCATTGATGAAAAAGGGGAGATATTTATTAGATGCAAAGGTAAATGCTTGGAGAAAGATCATAGAGGCATGGTTCCAGGGGGAGCGATGGTCACAGGGGAAGCATGAGTGATATGAATTCAATATTGCATCAGAGTGTTTCCATCAATGCCAAAGGGGGAGATTGTTTATTATATGGGTTGGTTGTCATTGATGTTAACCCTTGAATAAATTATGGTAGAGAATTTCGTTAGCACAAAGGTTTGGGTAATGGGCCTAAGTTTATTTGATGTATAATGGTATGATTTTTAATATATTTGAAGGTAAGACTATTCTATATGGATAGTACATGTCATGTCATTTCTGGTGGTATGTGGAATGTCACATAACTCCTCACGGATAGAGATTTATGGCCATGTGAAATTGGAGAATCCTCATGAGTCATCTAGAAGCCCCAAAAGGTCAAAGTAGTCAAAGTGGTTGCAAAGAATAAAGTATTTAAATAATAAAGTGAAGTGATGAGTGTACTATAAGTAAAAGTGGATACAAAAGAAATTATTTAAATAACAAATTTAATGGATAAATTACTAAGTGGACAAGTGGTTAGAAGTGGGTTATCCCTAAAATAAGGAAAGTGGTTTAAGATGGTTAGAAGGTAACCCCTTGAGGAAGATACATAAAAGTATAAGTAAGAGGCAAGGGCCTCTCATTTAATTATACTTGAGAATATTGAATATATACAAGTGCCTAAGGTAGCCAAAGGATATCTAAGGCGAATTTCAGAGGGAAGGTGAAGTAAAGAAGGTCGAAATTCAAGGGAGGATAAATTATTTTGATGATGCTTTCTAAGGTATGTTATTTATAGGTCCTCACACCATTTTCGAAATAATTTTTTTTCTAGAATGATTCAGACTGGGAAATATAGAGGTCGTTGAAGAAACATATCCAAGTAGCTGTGATAAAAAATCCAACTTGTTCGTCGTTGTATTTTTGGAGTTACACTCCATGGAAAATAAGGTTTGTGGCTAGTCCTGAAACTAATCTAAAAAAGGTGTTTCGGGTAAAAACGTCATAAATTCTTCATAAAATATCCAAATTCAGTAAGACCAAATGTATTGGTTAGAGTACCGTATATAGTATGTTTTGTACCATTTTCATATCCATACAATAAATATTCTGTGCGGGGAATGCTCTACAAGTTCTCTCTCTAGAATAAGCCATAATTCAACAAGGTATGCCATTTTTTCTATAACTCCTTTTCTGAGAGGTTCCAAGTAGTGAAACCTGGAGGAATTGCATAAAAGACACTGAAGAAAATTGTGTACTATTTTCATATCTTTATTCATTACAGGTACATAGTTATGATTATTTCAAGTTAGGGTTGTTGACTAATCCAAATTAGTCATGTGAGACTAAAGTAAAGTTTGATGAAAATGCTAGTCTCTTGTTGTTAAAGTTAATGAAGGTTTGCAGGTATGTGATCATATACACCAGATCTATTACAGAGTTACAAATCATATTTGGATGATGAAATTAATGAGGGATTTTGGTTGAGGTACATGTTGAGTACATGGTTGAGACAAGTAGTTGATGAGTTGGCACATACATGAGGGATTTTGGTTGAGGTACATGTTGAGTACATGGTTGAGACAAGTAGTTGATGAGTTGGCACACACATGAGGTGTATATTGATGATGCTGGTACATCTTGATCACCATAGTTTATGTGTATTTGACGGATGATTGGTACATATTTGCGCATGGTTGATGCACTCATCATCGATGGTACCAGTTGAGGTACATGTTGGTGCATGGTTGATGCACCTCGCTGATGGTACAAAAGTTGAGGGTGGCCAAGTTAGTGCAATATTGATGCACTCGATGGTACGTGCTGGTGCATGCAAGCCGATGCATTTGTTTATGGTACAGTTGATTACATGTTTTGGTACAAAGTTGTTTGGTGCATGTTTGCTTAGTACAAAGTTTTACAACATTATATCTCATAGCAGTGATAGTGTGACAATGGTTCCATTATTCTACTTCTACGACAGGGTGGTTGGATGGGGAAAGGACAGGTGGTTGTAGCCACCTTCTGGTTGTAGTCGGAGAACATAGGGGGTTGTAGCTATAGAATTTGGGATTTGGATATTCCCTCGGGTTGTAGACTATCAGAGGTAGATTTTTTTTGTGGCATGGCCAAACTAGGTAGAATTCCCTCGGGTTGTGGCATGGCCTAGTTTGGGGTTGGGGATGCTACAATAAACATGTTCTTGGACCCGATGTTATTATCAAGTTGTGTGTTTCTACTAAAAAATGTAAAATTTTTTATATGTAAATGATTTCAAAAGAAAAATGTATGACATGAAGAATAAATACAATCTAAAAATAGTAACACAAGTCTAAATTGAGAATAAAAAAAAATTGTATTCTTGATAACTTTTATGACATACAACAAAATGAGTTTTTCAAACCCCTACAAGGGAAGGACCAAGATCAAATTTAGAAGTCTAAGATAGAATTTAATAATCATACAAAGACAACTGGTGTCTGGAATAAAATGACCAATGTTGTAATGTATTGGATCAACCATGCCACAACCTCATCAAGTCTTGACTCCGCAAAATAATCTTAATTTCAGAACTGAAAATTAGTTGAGAAATTCTAACAAAACTACACAGACTTCCAATTTGAATCATGTCAAATATCAATGATTCTTATTCCTTTCTTCTTTGACACCTTTAGAATGATCTTGTTGTCGATAAAAGGATTTATCTCTTAAAGAAACTCAGAAAAAGAAAGAATGAAATCAGAAATATTAATATGAAACAAGAGCAAACCTTATCAGAAGTATTTTTCTCTATTTTCTCCATTTTTTCCCTTCTATTCTTCCTTTTATTCTCTAAAAGTTAGTTCCTCAAGTAGTTGAAGTACTTTTAGTTACTAAGGTTAAAATAAATTTAGTTAACAAATAGGACAAATAACTTTATGATAAGCATACTTATTAAATAATATTATAACTAAATAGGCGGGGTCCCCCTCTATTATGCACATCTTTGTTTCAATAATCAATAATAGATTTTCCTTGTCACTCCATCATATAATCATTTAATATAGAAAATCGGTATCATAAGAATACCATAAACATGCATTTAAAACACCATGGTATATATCACTTGTATCTCCCATAAATAAAACATGATTTTTAAAGTTCCAAAAACAAATATCATGGTTCTTCCATCTGTCCCAAAATAATGCCATAGTCCAATGTCATAAAAACATAATCAAAATAGCCCAGGAAATTTCTTTCTAAAAAATTATTCTCTTTCCCTGATGAATTCCTCATATTGAGACTTATTTTCCTCCAACTTGGCTACCTCTAGATGTATGTCATCTAAGCTTCCCTTAACATTGTCTCCTAATTTAATCTTGGATTGAGCAAAGTAAGAGGATTTGGCCACGTTGGTAGAAGTAATTGGTTGTCTACCTTTGTCAATTTGAGATCCATGTGGTGTAGTTTTATAATCCTTTATAGGAATAGGAGGAGGAGGTGTAGACTCATGTAGCAATAGGGTGAACCAGTAATATTGGCTAAACCAGAGGTGAAGGAAAATATGCATTAGTATAAGTGGTATGAACTAGTGGAGGAGGGGGGTCAATGGGACATTGATTGGAACCTAAAGAAGGATTGAAAACTATATTACCCCATCCATCATTATGAGGTTGAACAGGGGACTCAGGAACATTAACAATACTAAGGTGAGGCTGCAAGATAAAATTAGGGGGTGCTTAGGGTTGTGGAAAGGCATGTTTTCCACCAAGAATTAAATGTCTAGTTTGGATCAGTTGTTGGAATTCTTCAGAGTCAACATAAAAGTGGATAAAGGACCTTAATTTCTTATGCCCCCCAAGTTTCCAAAATTTATTAGGCCCTTTGTCTCTTCTTCCTTTATTTCCTCCTATGTTTCTACCTCTATTGAAGAAGCTCATCTATATCATCATAGTCCAATTAGTACAAGTATAAAATATAGTAAGATAAAACATCTAACACCATTTTTCATTATGATTAGATTAGCTTTGAGAAACACAAAATCATGTAACACAAATGGGATATGAAGGGAAAAATAAAAAAAAGGATAGAAAAAATCATTCTCTATCAATCATATCTACATATGGAATCCATATATGCAATTCAATGTTTTTAAAATATGCATACAGATTATTACAAATCCACTTTTAAGCCATGTCTGCAACCTGTTGGAATACTTAGAGGGGGGTGAACCAGTATTATGCAATAATGTTACCACTTTCAACCAGAATACATATAATCCTTAGCAATTTATGCTTTCATTTAACATTCCATGAACATACAACCATCAACAATACAACATCAAATGCACATTACCCCATAATTTACATGGAAACCCAAATGGGAGAAAACCACATAATGTTTTCTTATATATCAAAATAATGCATTCATAGGAAGCACCAACTTCCAAATTCTCCAGCACCAACTAGAAGGAGGCTCCAACCCCCTATTTATAAGCTCCAACCTGAAGGAAGCTACAACTCCATAAATTCTCCAACTACAACTGGAAGGAGGCTCCAACCCCCTAGTTTACAGGATCTGCCCTTAAGGAAGCTCCAACTCCCTCTGTTCTCCAGCTCCAACTGAAACGAGTCTATGACCCCCTTTCCTTGCCCCATCCTACCGCCCTAAAATATAAGTGTATACTCAACATGTCACTACCACTAATACTATAACTACAAATATCACTGATAGATTAATCTTTCATCCAACCTATCACTGTCCCTATCACTATCACTGTCTCACCAACATGTAACCTATCAACCTATCATTGTCCCTATCATTGTCCCTGTCACTGTCTCTATCAATGTCACTGATATTGATACGTCAACTAGATCCACTCACATAGATCATATCAAAGCATGTGACCAACATCAAGTATCCAAACCATGTTCCAAAATGTACCTCAAGTATGTATCATACTATGTACCATAAGATATGCCTCAAGTATATTCCACTGTCACAAAGATGTGCCTTTAACAATGAACCATAACATCCATAAACTAATTACCAAGGATATGTCTCAAGCATGTATCAATATCACCAAGAAATGAACCTCAACCATATGCAACTATGTACTGAAAAAGGACTCCAAGACATGTCTTAAGCATGTGCCATACCATCCATGATACAAGCCTTAAAAATAACATATAAAAGACATACCTTTACTCATAAAGAATACCTGAAGCACATATTCTCTGACCAACAAACCAACCTAGTGCATATCATCTTCAAAAAACAAAAGATAACAACTCCTTCAAGACCTTTTCTCAGATCCATGAATTGTACACTATCAACCCGCAGATGCTTGTTCCTTGCTCTACTGTGACCTATGGATAACCTCAGAAAGCTATTAGCATCATAATTTTCCCTTCACTTCCCTCCACTACCTCAGATATGTTATGAAAATATTTACCAAAAAAAATCACTTGAAATATAGATAATCATTGAACTTGTATGTGTACATATGATAGAATTGTTGTGGTGTATTTATACTTTTACAAAGTAACTTCTTTCCTTAATTCCAAGACCAACCACTTTACCCTTTAATTAATACTTGTAATTGTTTAGGGGCTTCTTAACCATTCTTCGGGGCTTCCAACTTCAAGAGGGCATAACTCCTCAACTGTGAGGAACCATGTAGAGTACCACCTACCATTGGAAATGGCATGACGATGATTATCCATGAAAATTCGTAAGTAAGAAACCTCTTAACACTAACATGTCCTTTATTCTGATCTGGAACTTTTGGGCAGGATACGGATATCAGAGTGGGTTAAATGGAAACCCTGTCGAGGCTATGGACACCTACTGGCAGCAGTGGCTCTGTCAACAGTATTGAAGATTTTATCTTTAATATCATGGCTCGCTTGTCTTAAGACTGTTATCAGTTTTCATCCTTTAAACATTGCTGGAATATGTGGTTAATGAAGATGTTTACACGATTTTTTTGGTTGTTATTTTTGAGTTAGAATTTTTCTCATTATCCTAATCTAAATTTGTTCTTTTGGCAGAGATAACTGCTTTTACCAGTGTGTCACCATTGTTGGCAGACAATTCGCATTTTTCTACTGTCCTTATAAGTTGCCTACACCAGTGTTTTGCAAATCTTGATTTTCGTCACAATCCTTGAATAAAACGACACTATTATTTCGTGCGTTTGCACACTTACCTTGGTTCTTGTTTTCACAACTGCAAGC
>SNQJ01S0231063.1:0-14228 GCA_010110895.2 Picea sitchensis | reverse complement strand
TATGTCTGGAGGAATCAGCAACTAGTTGGGCACGTGCTCGCGTTACACGTGGCCGTGTTATCCAACCGCTACCACTATAACCTCCAGGTGTGCCCACGACGCCCCTTATGCAACACGCAAGGTAAGTCGGGGGAAGTTGAACTCAAAACCTCATGGAACTTCATTTTCACGGCACTTGTCAATTGAGCTGCCCCCCCCGGGGGCGGTTTTCAAATGTTTTTATTGCACATATTCTTTATGATTTCTTCTTATTTCAAAGAGCTACAATATTTGACAACCTACATTTTTTTATTATTTATTGTCGATTTTAAAACCAATGCTCTAAACCATGATCTATCATAATCTATTGAAATCCTACTTGGCCTGACATAACTTTGATTTTCATGATATACAAACAATTGTTTAATATTTTGTTGTGGTACGTTAGGCTTGACCCGAACATCATAAATTGAAATGAAGTAATGGAACATCAATTCAGGGTCCTTTCAACCTACATACGAATAATACTCATTTCCCGAAGTGCATTGATTCGCGTCCACGTATAGCATTGAGTTGTATCTCTGTATGCATGAGTTATCACCTATGTTGTGTCTTCCTTGAAATAAGGTTTTGCTTCAAGAATTGAAACTCTGTTTTCATTCATTCGCAAGCGAGGGTCTATTAGTGAGGGTTTTCTGAACTGTAGTATGGTAAATTGTTGTTAAGATGGGAATGATTTATAGGGTAAAACTCGTTGCCGATCTTATTGAAGCTCAGGAAGATTATTTTCCAACTTTTGAGAAGGTTGGATGGTTAAATTTTGTGCGCATGTTTAATGGTCATAACGCACAGGTCACCAAAGCTTTCGCACGAACTTTTAATGGTGAATGCACCATTAAAAGGAGAATGTTGGTCTAAAACCAAAAGGGTGAAGTATATTCCTTGGTTTGAAATTCTGGTTTCTCCTTAATGCAAATATGATTATAAAGGTATGCCCATATCCTCAATTAAAGAAAAATGACATTTTTTGTTAATAGTTATTAAGGGGTTTATCATCTGTGAGGGAAGATATAGCATTTTCTTTATTTATCACTTTCATCTTTTAATGGTCTTGATGGATTATGAGTTGAAAATTCATGCATTCTTGCTTAAAAGCTAAATTGGCACATTTCTATCAGAGAAGGAGTCTCAATTCAGAAAGAAATGTCTTTCATCACGGTAGTAGTGTTTGTGTTGTGCCGGGAGCGCAGGGGGGTTTGAGGGGGGGGCTTAGGAAACGTGTCACATTTTTGCCTCGTTTTTCGTGTTGCCTCAATTTTTGTGTCCATTGTTGGGAAGTTTTTCGACACATGGTTTTTTGCCGATGGTTTTCTATTTCCAGTTAAGGAATTAGGGTTGTTGACTAATCCAGGTCATTGGGTTAGGGTTTTGGATGTCATTGGCCCCTATATGTATATTGTATTGTAAACAATGTATCATTGTGAATTAATATAAAATATGTTGGTTTTCTCGGTTTGGCTTTCTAGGGGAAAAATCTCTGTGTAATGTTTGTATTTGCCATTGTATATTTTTTATTCTTTTATTGAAAATCGGTTTGCAGTAAATATTGTACAATGTTAAAATCTACATTTCGTATCAGATCTTTGTTGGATTCAGAGGGATGCCTTTGTGGTCAAGGGTTTGGCTCGAGACTGTGATAATCCTTGTTACAATGGGAGATCTCTGATATTGATTTTTCAGGTGAAAAGGAACGGCTAGCAATTAGAAAATGGAAATCAAGAAGTTTAATGGGCAAAGTTTTGAGTTGTGGAAGCTCAAGATGGAAGATTTATTGGTGGACAGAGATCAATGGATCACGGTAGATCCAGGTACTGCACCTACAAGAACTTCAACAGATGACTGGAAAAATTTTGATTGGAAGGCAAAGAGCAAAATCCAACGGTGTCTCTCAGATTCAGTATTATTGAATCTGTCAGAGGAAGCTACAACCAAGGATTTATGGGATATGTTGGGGAAGTTGTATCATTCTAATTCCCTAGTAAATAAGCTAATCTTGAGAAACAAGTTGTATAACCTGAGGATGAGAGATTGAGACTCGGTGGCAGATCATTTGAATGCGTTCAATACTGTGGTAAGTCAGTTAGTATATGTTGAGATTAAAGTTTCAGATGAATATAAGTGTATTAGTTTATTGTGTTCTTTACCAGACTCATGGGATATTCTAGTTGTGGCCATAGGTAGTATTAAAACCACCTTGAAGTTTGATGAAGTGGTCTCATCCTTGTTGTCGGAGGAGATGACATGGAAGAATATGGAAGGACAGAGCACAGACGCATTATTTGCAAGAGGACGCTCCTAGGAAAGAAATAGATCTAAGTTTTCAAGTGGGATATCTAAGTCTAAGGGTAAATCTAAATCTCCCAAAAAGTTTCTAAAGGTATGTTGGAGATGTGGAAAAGAAGGGAACTACAAGAAGCAGTGTAGATCCAAATTTGCGAAAAAGAAGGGATCTGAAGAATCTCCTTCTACAAAAGAAAAGACCTCTAAGGAAGAAGGAGGGTATGTGTACTTGGCTTGTTCAAGAACACATGCAGATCATGAGGAATGGTTGGTTGACTCGGGTGCATCCTTTCATATGACTCCCCACAGGGAGTGGTTCTGTGAATATGAAAGGTATGATGGAGGTAATGTTTTCCTAGGTGAAGACTCGACAACCAAAATCATAGGTCGAGGAAAAGTCAAGTTGAGGCTCATAGATGGAAGGATTAGAACACTACCTGGTGTTCTACACATCCCAGGATCGGCCAGAAATTTGATTTTTGTAAGAAAATTGGATGATGCAAGGGTAAAAACAATATTTGAAAAGGAAACCTGCAGGATGGTTCGAGGAGCAATGGTGTTGTTGAAGGGAGTTCGGTTTGGAACTCTGTATAAGATGCAAGGAAGCAATATTAGTGATGGGTGTAATAGTTCCATTGTTCCTGATATTGGAGTTGAAGAAGAAATATCTCCTATAGTCTCTAGAGAAAAAGGTTATGATGTGGCATCAAAGATTGGGGCATATCGGAGAGAAGGGTCTTCGACTACTACATGGTAAAGGTATGGTTGAAGGTATGTCTAACTGCTCTTTGGATTTTGATTTATGTGAACATTTTGTATATGGGAAGCATAATCAGGTAAGATTCCCCTCTGGTGCATCGAGGGCAGAAGGAATTTTACAACTAGTTCACAGTGATGTTTTTGGACCTGTATCGGTCCCATCATTGGGAAAATCTATGTACTATGTCTCATTTATAGATGACTTCTCGATGAATACTTGGATATATTTCCTCAGGAAGAAATTTGAAGTCTTTGACAGGTTTAAAGAGTTTAAGGCTCTTGTTGAGAATCAAACAGAGAAAATAATTAAGGTGTTGAGGGCAGATAATGGCAGAGAGTTCTACGGGAATGAAATTGAAGAATTATGTAAGAAGTGCAGTATAGCAAGGCAGAAGACTACTCCATATATGCCTCAACATAATGTAGTTGCAGAAAGGATGAACAGGACATTGATGGAAAAATCAAGGTGCATGCTCGGTGGTGTCGGGTTAGGGCAAGAATTCTAGGCAGAGGCAGTGAGTACTGCATGTTACATGGTCAACAGATCACCCTCATCAACATTGGATGACAAGACTCCACAAGAGGTATGGATTGGTAAGAAACCTTCTCTCACACATCTTAAGGTATTTGGTTGTGATGCATATGTTCATGTTCCAAAGGAAAACATGAGTAAGCTAGATANCAGAAATTTGATTTTTGTAAGAAAATTGGATGATGCAAGGGTAAAAACAATATTTGAAAAGGAAACCTGCAGGATGGTTCGAGGAGCAATGGTGTTGTTGAAGGGAGTTCGGTTTGGAACTCTGTATAAGATGCAAGGAAGCAATATTAGTGATGGGTGTAATAGTTCCATTGTTCCTGATATTGGAGTTGAAGAAGAAATATCTCCTATAGTCTCTAGAGAAAAAGGTTATGATGTGGCATCAAAGATTGGGGCATATCGGAGAGAAGGGTCTTCGACTACTACATGGTAAAGGTATGGTTGAAGGTATGTCTAACTGCTCTTTGGATTTTGATTTATGTGAACATTTTGTATATGGGAAGCATAATCAGGTAAGATTCCCCTCTGGTGCATCGAGGGCAGAAGGAATTTTACAACTAGTTCACAGTGATGTTTTTGGACCTGTATCGGTCCCATCATTGGGAAAATCTATGTACTATGTCTCATTTATAGATGACTTCTCGATGAATACTTGGATATATTTCCTCAGGAAGAAATTTGAAGTCTTTGACAGGTTTAAAGAGTTTAAGGCTCTTGTTGAGAATCAAACAGAGAAAATAATTAAGGTGTTGAGGGCAGATAATGGCAGAGAGTTCTACGGGAATGAAATTGAAGAATTATGTAAGAAGTGCAGTATAGCAAGGCAGAAGACTACTCCATATATGCCTCAACATAATGTAGTTGCAGAAAGGATGAACAGGACATTGATGGAAAAATCAAGGTGCATGCTCGGTGGTGTCGGGTTAGGGCAAGAATTCTAGGCAGAGGCAGTGAGTACTGCATGTTACATGGTCAACAGATCACCCTCATCAACATTGGATGACAAGACTCCACAAGAGGTATGGATTGGTAAGAAACCTTCTCTCACACATCTTAAGGTATTTGGTTGTGATGCATATGTTCATGTTCCAAAGGAAAACATGAGTAAGCTAGATAAGAAGGTTGAAAAGTGTATCTTTATTGGATATAAAGATGGTCTCAAGGGTTATAAGATTTGGAACCCAGAAACTAAGAAGGTAGTGTATGGATGAGATGTGGTATTTAGAGAAATAAACGATGTTGTTAAACATGAAATCCTACCAAGTAAGGAAGAACCAAAGAAAATAGAGTTAGATTTAAAGGATGATGAATCAGAGTCTACATAAGAACGAGAATCAGAACAAGAAGATCCTCATACTCCAGTATTGAAGAGATCGGTTTAAGAAAGAAGGTTACCGGAAAGGTATACTCCATCTGATTTCCATTCAAATTTTGCTTTGTTTATTATTGATTATGATCCTAGAATTGTCAGGGAGGCAGTGGATCCATAGGATGGAAATCTCTGGAAAAAGGCCATGGATGAAGAAATGGCAACCTTGGATAATAATGAGGCTTGGGATCTAGTGGAGTTGTCGACTAGAAGAAATCCCATTGGGAGAAAATGGGTATTTAAAAAGAAGTTGAATGCAGAAGGAAAAGTGGACAAATACAAAGCTCAGTTAGTAGAAAGGGTTATTCCCATGTTGAGGGAATTGATTTTGGTGATATTTTTTCTCCTGTTGCCAAGTTAACCTCTATAAGATTTTTGTTATTTGTTGTTGTTGCATTTGATTTTGAAGTAGAATAGATGGATCTGAAGACAACATTCCTACATGGGGACCTGGAAGAAGAAATCTATATGAAGCAGCCAGAAGGATTTGTTGTGAAGGGAAAGAAGGAGCTGGTATGCAAGATGAAAAATTCCTTGTATGGTTTAAAACAATCACCAAGGATGTGGTATAAAAAATTTGATACTTATATGTTGGGACTTGGTTTCACAAAAAGCAAAGAGGATTATTGTGTGTATTTTAAATTAATTGGTGATCATTTGATTTATTTGGTCTTGTATGTGGATGACATGTTGTTGATAGGAAACAACAAGGAGATTATCCATGATGTGAAAACTGAGTTGTCCTTTAAATTTGACATGAAGGATCTCGGTGCTCAAATTTCATTTTGGGCATGGAAATTAAAAGAGATCGGAAAAAGAGGAAACTCTGGTTAAATTAGAGAAAATATGTCGAGACAATATTACAAAGGTTTAATATGCAGGAATGTAAACTGGTCAAGGTTCTTATTCCTGTTGGTGTAAAGTTATTTGTATCAGTGTCCCAAGACATGGGAAGAGGAGGAGGAAATGTCTTGTGTTCCATATGCAAGTGGAGTTGGCAGTTTGATGTATGCAATGGTTTGTACTAGAACAAACATTGCACATGCAGTTAGAGTTTTGAGCAGGTATATGTCAAAATCAAAGAAGGAGCATTGGACATCAGTAAAAAGGGTTTTTAGGTATTTGCGTGGCACTGTTAGCTATGGATTGTGCTACCAAGGAAGACTGGTATTGGAAAGAGTGGTGGATATACATGGCTTTGTGGATGCAAACTAGGACGGAGATCTAGATCATAGGAGATCTACAAGTGGGTATGTGTTTAACCTGTTTGGAGGAGCAATAAGTTGGATGAGCAAAAGATAGGTTGTAGTGGAACTTTCAACTACAGAAGTTGAATACATGGCAACCACTCATGCAAGCAAGGAAGCAGCATGGTTACAAAGATTGTGTTCATGCATTGGGTTGGTACAACAAGCTGTAAGGATAGATTGTGACAGTCATAGTGCAATTTTTCTGGGGAAGAACCTAACTTATCATTCAAATACAAAGCATATTGATATTCAATATCACTTTGTGAGAGACATGGTTGAAGAAGAGAAATTGTTGTTGATGAAGGTGGACACTTTGAAGAATGTTGCAGATTCATTAACAAAATATGTGAGCACTAAGAATTTCTCTTGTTGTAGAGGATCCATGGGCATTGTTGCCCTCGATTGTTGACTATGTAACCCTGTAACCCCCTGTATGCAAAGAAAACAACAAGTGGGAGAATGTTGGGTATGTGTTATATTCTTTGCAGGTGTAGTAGTGTTTGCATTGTGTCAGGTGCATAGGGGTTCGGGGGTAGCGCCCCCAAGATTTTTTTTCCTTGGGAAACGTATCGCATTTTTGCCTCATTTTTCGTGTTGCCTCTATTTTCGTGTCCATTGTTGGGCGGTTTTTTGGCACATGGTTTTTTGCCGATGGTTTTCTATTTCCAGTTAAGGAATTAAGGTTGTTGACTAATCCAGGTCATTGGGTTAGGGTTTTGGATGTCGCTGGCTCCTATATGTATATTCTATTGTAAACAATGTATCACTATGAATGAATATAGAATATGTTGGTTTTCCCGATTTGGGTTTCCAGGGGGGAAATCTTAGTGTAATGTTTGTATTTTCCATTGTATCTTTTATGTTCTTTTACTAAAAATCTGTTTGCAGTAAATATTGTACACGGTTAAAATCTACAGTGGTGAGCTTCAAAGATACAAACAGTTCAAAGGTGGTATTGAGGGGCAGGTCTACACAAGCACCCAAGACAATATCGACAAAGAGGATGGAGAGGATTTTTAGACACATGGATGTGTCGTATGTTGCAAAATGCTTCATTACCATGTAGAAAGAATCAAAGAATAGACATAGTTATCATACAAAGATTAGGGCATTACTAAGTAAGTATGAGCCACTATTTGGACCGATACCCCTAGGGTGACCGCTCAACATAGGATTCGAGCACATTATTGAGATGGAGGAGGGTGTAACACTAGTGATCACCACACGATATAGACATCCTAGGAGATTCAAGGATGAGATCGAAAAAGTAATCAAGTAATTTCTTGAGATGGGACACATTAGGCTCAATAATACTCCATTCACTTATTTTATGGTATTGGTCAGGAAGAAGGATGGTACGTTGAGGATGTGCATATATTATCATGTGCTCAACAAGAAAACCACAAAAAATAGATCTTCGCTCACACTACCATCAGATTAGCATCAGGGAGAAAGATATTGAGAAGACAATGTTCAAGTGCCACTTTGGGCATTTTCAGTTTTTGGTCATGCCCCTCGGGTTGACCAACGCACCAGCAACCTTCCAATCTTTCATGAACCATATCTTCATAGATCAGTTGCAGACATATCTTTTGGTCTTCTTCAATGACATCTTGATATACAACAAGACTTGGGAAGAAAATCTGAAGCACTTAGATGAGGTATTGAGCATCATGCAGTCGCAATCACTCTATGCCAAAGAATCCAAGTGTGAATTTGGTATGAGAGAAATTTTGTACCTAGGCCACATCATCAACGAGCAGGGTGTGTAGGTACACTAGGAGAATATCAAGGCTATTTTGGATTGGCCAACACCTAGGAACATCACAGGGTTGACAGGTTTTTTTTGGTTATGCAGTTACTACAAGAGGTTTGTGAAGGGGTTTTCACAGTTGGGGGCACCACTCACAGAGGGATTTCAACAGGACCGAAGAATAACAAAATACTTTTGAAAAGATGAAGGAAGTGATGAGCATGTGCCTAGTATTGGCACTTCCTGAATTCACAGGGTTGTTTGTATCAAATTGTGACGCATCAGGGGAGGGAATTGGAGTAGTATTGATGTAGGGAGGCCACCCCATAGTCTTTGAGAGCAGGAAGCTCAGGGAGACAGAAAGGCTCGATTCCATCTACGACAAGGAAAGGCTAGCTATCATGCATGCCTTAACCAAATCCAGACAGTATCTAGTGGGCAACAGATTTGTGGTAAAAACCGATCATAACAACTTAAAGTATTTCCTAGAACAAAAAGACCTTAGTGAAAGGCAACAAAAATGGGTCACCAAGGTCCAAGACTTTGAATTTGACATTGAATATGTAAAAGGAAATAAAAATGTCATAGCAGATGCCTTATCCAAGAGAGCAATAAGTTGTTCATTGATGCAAAATCTCTACAGACTAGAAAGCTCATTTATTAGTGGAATACTCAAAAAATAAATTCACGTGTGAGGTGTTGGATGGGAAGGTTTTGGATGAGAGGTACAGAGTATTATATGAAGTCATATTCTATAAGGACTAAATCTACTTAGTTCCATAATATGAACTCAAGAGGAAGATTATGGTAGCAATTCATGATTCACAATTAGCAGGTCACCGAGGATATTTCAAAACATATAGACAGGTCGGGAAGAGATTCTCATGGAAGGGTCTCAAGGACGATGTGTTGAAACACATCCAAGAGTGTATGACTTTTCAACAACACAAGTCAGAGCAGACACACCCTAGAGGATTACTTCAACCTCTACCCATTTTGGAGCAGAAATGGGAGAGCATTTCCATGGACTTCATCACAGCATTTCCAACTTCATCACAGCATTTCCATGGACTTCATCACAGGGCTACGTAAGGTGCAGGGTAGAGACTGTATATTTGTTGTGGTCAAATGATTGACCAAGTTTGTGCATTTATTCACAATTTCTATAGAGTACAAAGTGATCCAAGTTGCAAAGCTATTTTTCAGAGATATTTTCAAACTTCATGGCTTTCTAGAGAAGATAGTCAGTGATAGAGATGGGTGCTTCATCAATGCATTCTAGCAAGAGTTTTTTCGGTTGGTGGGAAGAAAGTTGACTACGAGAACTAGTTACCACCCATAGACACACGGACATACGGATATAGTAAATAAATGGGTGGAGGTCTACTTGATGAACTATGTAGGGGGCAACAGAGAGCATGGGTGAAGTGGCTCCACATGGGTGAACATTGGTACAACGTGACATATCATATGTCCATCAGGATGACACCATTCAGGGCATTGTATGGGTATGATGCACCATCGTTCATAGAATGGTATTCGGGGATAGCAGGGCTCCAAAAGCCAAGGATTGGATAGAGGAGAGTATGGAAATCCTCAAAATCTTGAAACAAAATTTACAAGCATCACATAACCAACAAACAATATATGTAGACAAACATCGGGTAGAGTGCAGTTTCGAGGTGGGGACATAGTATTCTTGAGGATGCATTCGTACAAATAGTCTTCCTTGAAGAGAAGTGGAGCAAAAAATCTTAAACCCCAATTTTATGGAACATACAAGATCACTAGGAGGGTGGGCGAAGTGTCTTACGAGTTAGAGCTACCAAAAGGAAGCAAGATCGATAATGTGTTCAATGTTTCTTGCCTCAAAAAGGTGGTGGGACAACATATTACCACTTCTGAGGATTTACCACCATTGGAATAGGAGGGTCGGTTGGAACTGGTGCCAGAGGTAGTCTTAGAGCATAGGGAGTGAAGATTGAGGAGTCAGATCATTAGGGAGTTCTTATTTAGATGGATGGGACTACCAGTTGAGGATGCCACATGGGAAGGAGCTTAGATCCTAGAGCAGTCCAACTTGATGTTTCTCGAAGACAAGAAATCTCGGGAAGGGAGGATTGTAATGTCCCTTTCTCGATGATGACTCCATCAGGGAGTGACTTAGTAGTTTATATGTTCCCATAGACTATAGGCGAGAGGAGAAAATGGAATAACACCTTTATTTGATGTCATTTAACCAAAAATTCTAAAGTGAAAGTGACATTAGATAGTAAAAAGGAGAAAAAGGTGTTTTAAATGACTTAAGTGATTATTAAAGATAAAACTTAAGAAAAATCACTTAACTAATTAAAGTGAACGTGGAATTAGATGAGGGATGAGTATAAAGGAGGAAAAGTGACCTAATTCCATCATTATTGCGATTTGGAAACCAGAGGAGAACTCGGGCGACTTTTTTTTTTATGTTTTTTGGATTTCTGGAGGAAACCACCACCATTGATCAGTTTTGATGTTGAAAGACACACCCTAATCCATCGGAAGAATCGTTTAGATTCTTCACCAGTCTTTAGAGTACAAGATTGGATCCTTCCTCAAGGATTCACATCAGTTACAAGTTCAGGATTCAAATAGATTTAGATCAGAGATATAGCGTGGATTTATCTTGTTAGTGTGAGGTTTTGGAGGGGGATTGACCATACAGATGGGTCGCTAGGCTTGGAGAAGCATGGAGAGCCTAAACCCTTTAAACCAAGTTGAGAGGGAGCTAGTGCGCTTCCATTGGGATAGATCCCATCATTTTCTGATGGTTGTTTCACTAAGGGCGTCATTTTCATCAGTAGCCAATGCATGGAGACTCTAGCAGTTGATTCAAAGGTTTGACAGTGTAACAACAAGCTTCCAGAGGGCTAGCGACTTACTTTTGAGCCAGAGCAAGTTGTTTAGGGAGAGGGGCGACCCCTTGGAGATAGATTTTGTTAGGATCCGATCCTAACCCCTCTCCATGGGTCATTAGTTAGTAGGATATGTTTTCTATGTAATAAAGGCAGACATTGGTTAATAAGGCCTAATAATTAAAGGAGAATAAGTCAATGCAAGAAGACCTAATAGAAGCTTCCGCTTATAGAAAGATCTTCCTCTAAAATTATCTTTAGAATGTAGAATTAGTATATATAAGATTAGGAGGCATTAGATATTTTTTTCTGGGAGATTATTGTAATAGAGCTTTGCTCTGTTGGAGGTTTCCCCCTTGAAGAGGTAAGTGAACATTGTTATCATTAATAAAGGTGTTGTTTGTGGTGTTATTCTGGTATTATTCTGGTATTGTTCTAGATATATCATTGTTTTTCTGCCATTGCTTGCTAAATATTTATGTTTCTGCATATTATATTATATCTGGAATATTGCAAGTGAAATCAGAGCTCCTTCTCGGACAAGACTTGTCAGGTAATTTTTTTTTCAGGGTAGAGACTAAGCTACAAAGATCTATAATTACATGCATAAACCCACAGTCGGGGAGCAATACACGGAGGAAATACAAGTGGTTCTTAAGCACACATCTGTTAGCCACCTTGTAACCCCTGTTGGTACCCCTTTGAGTGGTAATGCATCAGACAACACCTATGTATGGATCAGCCTAGGCATCCTGAAGCCCTCTATAGATAAATTGATCGGTGACCTGAATGTTATAGTATCAACGAGAACAACACTCGGGAAGCAACTCTCTAGTACCTGGGTAGTCTAGTAGTACAACTAAGGGCATGGTTTAGCCTTTTTAGTTGGTTCCCTCGGATATTAGGCCTAGTACTATGTTGGACCCCACACATATATAAGAGAGATATAGCACATGGAAAACCCTTGATTGTAGACACCCTGCAAACCCTAACCCTTGGGATGCCAACAACTGATCTATTGCACTACAAATTGGCCCCTGTCAATTTTTTTCATTGCAGAAACACTCCCTGCTTACATTTTTATTATTGAGAATTTTTTAATTCCGCCACTGCAGAAGTATTCAGGGTGGAGTATAACTCTGCAGGAGTAAAAAAAAAAAGTTTGGGGCCCGTCAACACCCTTATATGTAACCTAGTCCATTGCATTCCTCTCTTAATTCTAATCACAATGGTGCCCTTCACTTTTAATCCTTTTTGTTTTCTTGGCGGTCCCACCCCTTTCCGAGATACCCTTATTTGACCCCTACCCCATTGGACTCCTCTCTTTGTCCTTATCACCCTGGTACATCTCACTTTTTGTGGTCTCGATTTTTGTCCCTACACCTCATTTACTACCTAAGCCGCTACCATTCTAACAACCCAATATCAAACCCAAAAATACTGGGAGACTAGGTTGTCCATCTTAGAAATGCGAATGGAATCCATCCCCGCTACCATACAAACAACAATTAATGACTCCCTCCCTACAACAATCCAAGCAGCCATCCGTGAAGCCATGTAGCCATTCACAAAAGGTAAGTATGTAGAGCCCAATGCAGAGGACCCTCAACATTTCCCATTATGATCATACTCACTCCTCCCACTCCCCTTAGGGTTCTCCACACTCTTGGAATAAGGTGCCCAAAGTTGACATGCATAAATTTGATGGATCCAATCCAACATGGTGGGTCTCTCAAATGGAACAATACTTCTCCCTCCATAATATTTGGGATGATGAGACCAAACTCTATGTAGGGTTTTTGTACCTGGATCAAGAATGATGACAGTGGTGGAAGTGGCATAAAAAATGTTATCCAAGAATACCCACTTGGAACATGTTCACTAAAGCAGTTTGTGCCTGTTTTGATAGGGAAACACATTTTTGGGGTAGACTCACCAAGCTGCACCAAACTGGATCAGTCACAAATTTCATCATGACATTTGAACTGTTGGTTATCTGAACTGAGGGCTTATCTGATGCATTTTACCTTGAATGTTTTATTAGTGACTTAAAGGAAGCCATCTAGGCTCATGTGAGCATGCATCATCCTACTACCTGGTTCCATGCATGTCAATTAGCAAAGGAAGCAGAGATCATCCTTCAGGCCCAACCCATGAAGGCTCTAGTTCTCACCCATCCTCGCCTCGAGGCTCACCCAGCTCCTACGCAAACACTGAAGGTCCAAAAGGTATCTCCAATCGAAATGGTGGAACGTCGCAAGAAAGGAATTTGCTACTATTGTGATGAAAATTATTCACCAGGGCATAAATGTAGAGAACACAAGTTCTTCCAAATTGATGCATCTGCTTCCTCTCCTTCTGAAGACATCCCATGAGATGAGGCTCTTGACTCAGATGAGGCTCGACCAAGTGATCACGTCGAAGCTTCAGTTGTAACTCCTGTGGAACTAGAGGAACCCGTCATATCACTTCATGCACTCTCAGGTATTTTGGCCCCACAAACATTGAAGTTGAGGAGTTCATCAAACATCGACTGATGGTGGTGTTGATTGATAGTGGTAGCACCCATAATTTTATTCATCGCAGGCTTGCTGATGAGATCCATTACTTTGTCCTCCCTATTTCTAATTTTCAAATCATCATCGCTAATGGTGGTACTATGAAGTGTGGGGGCCGTTGTGAGAATGTCAAACTCCAAATGGGTGATTATACTTTGAAAACTCACATGTTCTCTATTGCCATGAGTGGTTGTTATATTGTCTTAGGAGTGGAATGGCTTCACACACTAGGGCCAATCACAATGGATTATCAAGAATTATATATGAACTTCACCCAAGACGCTCACCCTATAGGTATACCCAAGCAGGCTCTCCTGAAATAATCATCTCTCATAGGATGGAAAAATTGTTGAAGAAAGGCCACCATGGTGTGATTTCTCAATTTAATGCCATCCAGGTCACTGAACATGCCTCTCAGATAGTTCCTCCCAGCCTGCAACTCATCTTCGACAAGTACCACGAGGTCTTTGAGATTCCCATAGCCTTACCTCCCTCTAGGGGTGAGCATGATCATAGCATCCCTCTCCTTGTGGGCAGTCAAGCCCCCAATGTACATCCCTAAAAATATCCATTTTCTCAGAAAAATGAAATATAAAAGATGGTACGTGAATCATTAGAGGCGGGGCTAATTTGCCACAATACCAGCCCATATTTTTCACCAATGGTGATGGTCTTAAAGAAAGAAGGTACTTGGCATATGTGCCCTGAATAAACTGACCATCAAAGATAAGTTTCCCATTTGTGTCATTGATTATTTGTTGGATGAACTCCAAGGTGCCTCTGTATTC
>SNQJ01S0231062.1:0-14173 GCA_010110895.2 Picea sitchensis | reverse complement strand
GGGAACGGATCCTTGTCCTGAGTTCCAAGGTCCTGCTATATGTTCCCCCGGAGCAGGAATAGTACCCTGCGCAGTAGTGGATTTTCCAAAAATGGGATTGCCCCCAGATGGGAGAGCGGTTGATGAGAAAGTGTTGTTACCAAACGTCCCATTCCAAGAAAATGATGTCGAACCTACCGAGATACTGTGCGCGGGTGTTCCTTGACTCCCTACTCCAAATAAACTAGTGTGTATAGGCTGCCCGGTGGACTACTGATGCGGTCCACCAAGTGAAGGGGACGAAGGAGGAATATGACCTCCTGCGTAAGGAAAAGTGTTAAAAGGGACAGGATTGCCCCCAAGTTGACCTTGCAGAGGAGCATTAGAGCTCCCTGCCCCCAGACCCAAATTCTGTAAAGTGGAGTAGGTTAGTGTAGGACTTGTACCCGAACTAGGCATACCGTATGAGAACGGAGGGCCCGTCGCACTAGGTGTGAAGGGGTTTGTGGCCGCCGCCATAGACGGGTTCAGTCCACTGTGCGACGTAGTTGCGTCCGAGACCATGGTGGCTCAGAATGACGACGATAAGTTAGGAGATGATTCTCCTGTGCTAGCAACTGTGTTGGGAATGGAATAATTCCCAAAAGAAGTAATAGTGTTTGTTTCCATAGCTGCGTGAGGCACTGACTGGCGTTCGTGAAATTGGATTGGTACAATAAACGGTGCCAAGAAATCAGTGGTTGGGGTTTCAACCGAGCCAATATTGGTGGTTGATTCCTCCGGGAGTTGTTCAGGCACAAAGGTTTGTAACCCGGTCACTTCAAAAGACCCTTGTTGGGTTAGCTTCTGCCTTAATGGTGGCCGGGGTGGCTCCAGTGTAACCGGCATTAGGCCAAGAAGACTTCGTGACCGGTGGAGCTCAGGATCCTCCATTGTGTGAGAAGATCCAAGACACGCTAAGGTATTCTACACGTTCAAAAGTAACACACACTAAAAAAAAAAACCCTAAGAGATAAGACAAGCAATCACTAAACTATTTGGAAGAACAGTTATAACAACCAACACTAGAGAAACTTACCGGTGCAAGTGAAACTCGAATACGGAAAAACCCTCTGGGTATACTCTGCAAAGCGTGGCCCGATTTATGTCCTAGGTACCATTGTATACCCCCACAGTCACTCGTGTATGTCCCTAAAAAGATTGGCAACTAGGTTGCCAGCACGTGAACAATCACCAGGCGGGTACAGTCTAAAGTCGGGTAGACCACAATGAGAAGGGTATCAAGCCTAAAACCTATCAAGGGTATCGAGAGAAAATGGTCTAGAAGACAACTAAGGACCTTGAATGGATTCTAGACCCATAAAGCCACGTGGCAAATGCAAACGACGAAATCCCAAAACAAGCCCTCGATATGTGTTCTCCACTATGATTGGTCCAGCTTTGGAGGGGTTATCTCCGCTACCTTTCCGCACGTGACCTCGTGTTTATCCCCTATGTTAGAGGGGGGTCCCGGATAACTTCCATGAAACTGGACTTAGACACTCCCTATCCCAGACTCTAATGTTTGGTTTTGAATGGCCTTGGAGAGTTTCCTCTCCAACCTAATCCAAGGCCCTAGTCCTGAACTAGTTTGTGAACCCTACAAACAAAAAGTCTAGCAGATTTTAAATTAGCGTTGCTTTTATGGTTTTTCTTACGTCAAGGGGTATGAGGGTGAAACTGATGATGTGTATAGACAAAATAAAAAATGAATGAAATAAGTTGGAAACAAAAGACTTTTACTAAATGCAAAATTTCAGCAACTTTTCACAAAGAAAGATTTCTTTTTCTTTTTAATTTTTCTAAGATTTTATACAGCAAACTTAAAGGAATTGTGCTCGACTACGAGCTACTTATGCTCTAAATGCACTGCAAAAACTTACGAAATAAGAGACTTCTCTCTAGCTAATGATGCAGAAACACACTCTTCAACCAAAGAAGAAAATGAAAAGAGATTTTTGTTTTATTTATTTAAGTGTTAGTAAAGCAACAAAGGGAAAATACCAACAAGCACAAAACCAAGAAAAACAAATTATGTCTTAAAGTGAAGATCGCAAAGAATCAAAGTAAAGAATCACACAATGGCAATAAAAACAAAAAACAAAGACTCTCACGCTTGTCTAAAAACCATAAAAAAATAATAATAATAATATTTTTTGTCAACTATTAACTGAGAAAAAGCAGGCTAAGGGTAAGATGACCTAACCTACTGATTGTTCAAACCTAGACTCAAACACCTGAGAGGAATACTTCTCATGAAAGGAGGGGATTACTGCCCCACCCTGAATAAAAAGTAGCATGTCAATCACGCGGCTATCACTAAAACATCACGTGTGAAAATGCGTGCTGGACAGAGACAGAAAGCGTGTACATGTAGGCTGACCTTGTACAGGCCGCGTGTATATCTAAATTCTAAGAAAAAAAAAATGAAGACAGGCAATCCAGACCAGGAAGAGGCCTCTAGTATTGATAACCAGGGTCCCTTGAAGGCTTGGATGCTCTTTCTAACAGAAAATACAAATAACGTAAGGAATAATAAGGTGAAAAAAGGCAATCTAAGATAGGACTGTGAACCAGCAAGACTCAGACAGAATTCCAAAAAAACCCCTGAGAATGTGAAATTCTGATAGGGAAGAGGAGGACCGCCTCTAAGGTTCTATGAATTCCTACACGCTATTTTTATCTCTACATCTAGCATTCACACACGTTTTGTAAGAATATAGGGCATGGGTACACGCATGCAGGCCTTCTGCAGGCCGCGTGTACCTCTGTGTGTCCCGAAAACTACAATCAAGCAAAAGTCAGGGAAAGTTGGTATGGAAAACCAGACTCCCTGCTAGCTCAAACCTTATAGAAAAATACAGGCAAATAAAAAATAGAAAACCTAATCTTTAAACTACCCAAAAACTCAAATAAATCCAGAAACCCTAAAGAGTATTCTCCCCAGTATGGTCGCCAATTTTGTTGTTGGGAAAAACACCCTACGGACTAGCAAACTAGGGTCAGACTTGCATGTAGATTTTGACCGAAAAGAAACTACTTTTTTACCTACAACCCAAGATTTAAACCCCTCTTTCATAGTAAATGCATGGAAAAGGACCACTAACCTTATTACCGACGTTCGATGTAGATCCTCTGTTGCTCTTCGATTACTTGCTTGCGCTGCTCCTTCCACAGATCACCTGCACTCAAGACAAACAACAACTATGCATGCATGCTACTTTTATACTCAAGGGTTAGAAATCAAGAATAAATTAATCAAACCATAGACAATTCATGCATTGGGACGGGAAAAGTATTCTTTTTATTACTGAAAGTGAATCGACTTACAACAAAGTTGAGACCGGCCACTGCTCCTTGAACCTGATCCTGGGCTCCTCTTCTTTTGTCCTTCAACTGCTTTGCGTTAAATATCCTTTGGCATGAGGAAAGGCTAAAGGGTTGGGACAATGGATTATGTAAATGGGTAGAGTTTCTTCACTATATTTTTTCCTCTTCCAAATGGTACCCCTACCCCTTCTTTTATAGGCTAGAAGGAGCTAGGGTTTTGGATGAACCCTCTGCCATGCATGGCCGAAGTTTCAGTTAATTGACCCATAGATTTTTGTTATGTTGGCAACTTTCCTTTTTTCGTGCTTTGTTAGGTACACGCGGGCTGTAGTGAGTCAGCCAACATGCACACGCGTGCAGTAATGGGTTAGGGCACGTGGGCCTTGACACAAGAGGATTTTCAAAGAGTTGTTCAGCAGAGTTTTGGAAAAGAAGGGATATGAGTTGGCCTAATGCCAGGTAAGCATGTGTGGTGCAATTTAGGGTTATAACAAAGAGAAAATTGAAAGAATAGGTCTCCCTAAAGGAGACTCAGTCAAACAAACAGATATGTCTACCCTTCTACAACTTGTACAAGATATGAACAACCGAATGATAGCCTATGAACGAAAGGGGAATGTTCCCTCACTTACTCATGTGGCATATTCTTCTTCTGCGACACCTTTTAGGAATACAAATGAAAACAATTTTCAGCCCAAGGCCATTATGTCTCGCAGTTGGTGTAACTTCTGCAAAGAAAATCATGAAGAAAGTACTTGTGAAGTTAAGAAGAGTGCCAAAGATAAAATCTTTTGCAAGAATCCCAAAAAAAATATCGATGTTATGATCATAAATACTAGGAGTGAATATTATGCTCCTAAAGGGAAATACGATCCTCCTCATACTTCTTCCACCCCAGCCTCATCTTCACAAGGAAATAATGTACAAACTGTTGAAATTCCCAAAATTCAAGGAGTTGCTTCCCCTCTTCCCTCTTCCAAGTATAACATCCTTAACCAATTGGATAATATTAAGGCCGATGCTACTCTTTTGGACATGCTTTATGTCCCTGAAAAACAAAAGCATCTCAGGAATTTTATGGAAGGGAAAGCTTCCACCATAGCCAATATTTGTGAAGAGACAAAATAAGAGGATCCCACTGTAAATAAGATAGGTGTAAATAATTTTAGACACCCTGTAAAAAAACCCTCCATTTTTCATTTCTGTAAAAATTAGGGATAAGATAGCCCATTGTTGCCTAATTGATGGCGGTTCGGTCCCAAGAATAATGTCAAAAATCATCATGGAAGAGCTAGGATTATCATGTACTAATGAAAATTATAGAAGCATGCTCTCCTATAATAGTTTGCAATAGACAACAGTAGGTGAAACCAAAGACATAACTTTAGTTATGTGTGCACATCCCGAAATAAGGACAACCCTTAGCATCCAAGTAATCGACATGTCGGTAAGCAATTATTCTATTATCTTAGGAAGAGACTGGAAAGCCCTAATAGGTGGATATCTTTCACCCCATGGAACACACTTATATGTTCCCCAGAATGGAAAGAATATTATAGTCCTAAGAGAAGAAAGAATTTCACCATACATAGAGAGAATTCCTCAACCGAATGTAAACTATCTCAAGGAAGACTTAGGGGTGTACTCTATCTTTGTTGATGAGGGTGACACTACTTTAGAACAAATTTATTTAGAAGACGGTATGTGGCACATGCATTTCGATGGCTCATTCTCAAACTAAGGTAATGGAGTTGGCATTATCGTGTACTCACCTATAGGTAAAATCCATAACTTTTCTTATAGCTTAGATTTTGTTTGTATGAACAATGTCACTAAGTTTGAAGCCTTACTACTAGGCATCGAAAATGCTTATAACCTTGGTTGCGGCCAGCTTACAGTTTTTGGTGATTATGAGCTTGTTGTGAACGTGTGCATAAAATCTATTCACCTAGCAATAAGTTTATGAAACGCTATACCCAAGATGTTTGGGTGCTTATCTCAAACCTGTTATCATTTAACATCATTCATGTTAATATAGAACTTAATTCGATGGTTGATAGGTTAGTTGTATTTGTGGCATCCCCTACTTGAAAACTTCTACCTCAAAGGCCTAATTGTACTTTTCAATCTTTATGTCGTCCTCACATTCTAGATAATGTAGAATCATGGCAAGTTTTCCCTAATGATGAAGGCATCTGTGCTTTCATGAAAAATGAATCGTTTAAGCCTAAGGAAATCATATCTGTGGAAGATGACAAATTTCCAAAAGGCTTGACTCCTCTTGAGATTTCATTTTCATCGAGTGATGTGAGCAACAAAGAAAAATGTAAGGAAGAGGAGTAGAAAAGGAAAGTGGGTGATACCATTTCCTTGAACCTTGGGACCTTCGAATCTCCAAATATGGTTAGACTAGGTTCCCAATGTTCCGACGAAGAAAAGGAAAAATTCATAGAAATATTACATGAATTTCAAGTTGTTTTTGCATGGTCATACAAGGATCTTCGTGGTTTTGATCCTTCTCTCATACAACATGCCATTCCTATCAAGAAAGAGATAAAACTAGTTAGGCAAAAACAAAGACCCATTAACCCCGCACTTGAAGCTACTATTAGAAAGGAGTTGGAAAAAAATTTGAAAGCTGGTATAATATTTCCAGTTAAGTATTTTGAGTGGGTTTCAAAATTGGTTCTGGTTAGGAAAACAACTGGTCAGATTCGATTATGCGTTGATTTTTTTGCATTAAATAGAGCTAGTGTAAAATATCGTTTTCCTCTCCCTAATATGGAAATGATTTTGCAACAGGTCGCAGGGTCACAAATGATGTCCTTACTTGATGGTTTCTCTGGATATAATCAAATCAAAGTAAAAATGACGGATAGATACAAAACCAACTTTACTACATGTTGGGGAACATTTTCTTATGAACGCATGCCTTTTGTCTTATCTAAAGCAGGTGCCACCTTCCAGAGAGCTATACAAATAGATTTTGATGATCTGATCAGTAAAATTATCCAAGTATATCTTGATGATTTGATTGTCTATTCAAAGAGTCGATTGGATCACTTTGATCATCTCAAGAAATTTCTCATGTGGTGTAAAAAAATTGTCATTTCCTTAAATCGTTCTAAATCTATTTTTGGCGTCACTAAGGGTAAGCTCCTTGGACATATTGTTTTTTATTCAGGAATAAGCATATATCCCGAAAGGATTGTTGTTATCCTAAACCTTCCTATCCCCACTTCCAAAAAGGAGGTTCAAGCCTTTATGGGTATTATCAACTTTGTCCACAGGTTTGTTCCTGATTTTGCTTTAATGGTTAAACTGATTCATAATATTCTAAAGAAATTTCGCTCCTTTTCTTGGACAGATGATGTCGAAAATGCTTTCATAAGGATTAAGAAGGAAATCAATTCTACATCAGTTCTGGTGAAATCAAACTTTGAGAAAGATTTTATCATATACACTAATGCCACTGAGGAAGCAGTTGTTGTTGTCCTCTTACAATGTGATGATCAGAATAATGAGAAACTTGTATCTTACACGAGCCAAAGTTTATCAGATGACGAATTCAAGTACTCTTATATTGAGAAACATGTCTTTTCTCTTGTTAAATCTGTAGAGAAATTTTTCCACTTTATCCTAGGAAAACACACGCAGGTAAAACGCCCTTTGCCTGTTATCAAGTTTCTACTTTCACAAACTTATCTTTCAGAGAAGATTGCACATTGGCTTGCCAAAATCCAAGAGTATGATTTAACCATCATGAATTCAAAAAAAATTAAGGGACGAGGCTTAGCCCTTCACTTAGCTCAACATGTTGAAGCAAGTGAAGAAATTGATGATCAAGATAATCCTCTTTCAGCATTGTTTTTAATTAAGAGTCAAACCCTTTCTATAGTTGAACATCCCTGGTATAAAAATCTAGTGTATTACTTGCAATACAGAAATGCCCAGATGACTTAGATCTGCATCAGAGGAGAAGACTCCATCTTGAATCTTCTAGGTATATTATTTTAGGAGACTTTTTCTTCAGGAAGTTTGTTGATGGTATATTACTTTGATGTGTGAATAATGAGGAAGCACATAAATTGTTACAAAAAACTCATGGATTTTCATATTCTGTCATGCACGTTGGTGGCCACTTTTCTGCTAAAGCTACTACTTTTAAAATCATCAAAAATGGTTATTATTGGCCTTCAATTTTTTGAGATTCTTATAAATTCGCAAGATCTTGTGACAAGTGCCAAAAAATCGTTGGGAAAGAGTGTCTTTCTACTATACCTTTGCAACCTTTTATCCCTGATTTTCCTTTTTGTAAATGGGGCCTAGACTTTATTGGTCCTATCAATCCTCCGTCTTCCATAGGGTAGGTTTTCATTTTGACAGTCACTGAGTATTTCACTAAGTGGACTGAAGTTGTCCCTCTTAGACACTCACAGGATGAGTAGGTAATTTATTTCCTGGAAACTAATATCTTCTCTAGATTTGGAATTCATTTAGAGATTATTACAGACACTGGTCCCGCTTTCATTTCCACAAAATTGACTCAATTTTTAGCTAAGT
Source organism: Picea sitchensis (assembly GCA_010110895.2). Taxonomy (NCBI): domain Eukaryota; kingdom Viridiplantae; phylum Streptophyta; class Pinopsida; order Pinales; family Pinaceae; genus Picea; species Picea sitchensis. Next base: position 6,262 of record SNQJ01S0231062.1, on the reverse strand, counting down.
TGGGAGTTAAACATTTCACTTCATAGGCTTACTACCCAAGAAAATGGGCAAGATGAGTCTACTAACAAAAATATGGTTAGGATTATAAAGAGGCTCATTGAACATAGGCCTCATCAATGGCTCACCCACCTCACTTACGCCCTTTGGGTAGATCGCACTACCACCAAGGTAAGAACAAGTTGCACCCCCTTTCATCTTGTTTATGGTCAAGAAGTCATTCTACCTACTAATCTAGAACTATCCTCTATACGGTTGATGCTACAGATTGAATAATTAAATTCTTCCAATGTCCCTCAAAGGATAAATGCACTATTAGCCTTAGAAGAACAAAGAATGTTTTCCTTGGAAAACATAAAGAGAAGACATCAAACTGTAAATAAATATTTTAACAAGTGTGCAAAATCTATCAAATTTAAATTAAATGAGAAAGTTTTGCTTTGGGACTCAGCCCATGCTGACAAAGGAAGACATTCAAAGTTTCAGAAATTATAGCTAGGTCCTTTCAAAATCACTTTTTGTCCTAGGAACAAACTCTTATCTTTTAAAGGATTTGGAAGAGAGATTGTTTTCCTATAGTACCAATGGTTCCCACTTGAAACATTATGTGGAACTAGCTTGATTAATAAACATCGTGTGGAAATCACTGATGTATATAGCTTTATGTTTCGTTGTTTTATTTTGCTTTGTTCAATTTCTATCGTTTCATTTTCTGTTGTTTTATGTTTATCAGACATAAGTTTTGGATCATTTTTTCCACAACAATGCCATTTTGTAAGTATTGTTGATCAATAACAATAAATTTTACATAGTTTTCACGATGTCCTCCTTCTAGACATCGTTGACATTGCTTTTTGCTTCCAGTATTGTTGTTAGATAGATGATTTTATTTTCTTCCCTATTTTATGCTATCCCTTTCTTCCCTCCATCCTGAGATTCAAAAGAGCATGTCAGAAAATTTATCCTTAAAACAGAGAACACTTTCACTGTGATTGGTCGAATGTTATGCATATAGGACCAAACCCCCTCATATGCACCACTTTCCATGAGTTATTCCCAAAATCCCATCTCATCATTTCCCTTAAAACATCTTTTCCCCCCTGTTGCATAATCATTATGGTCAATATTTATTTGATCTATGTTCACCAATCTACGAAACTGGACATTTTGAGTTCTTAATCTGTTGAAAACAGATTTCCCTATGAATTCGTCAGTTTGTTGATTCCCAAAAGTGAAACATAGGGTACATGCTTACAACTTATTTCAAACGCCTCATGACTTATCATTTAACTATATTTAATAATATACTAATAGGTGGGACCCCTAGTGTAACTTGTGTGACTATGAGGAAGAAACAACACTTATGCTTTACATGCTTATGAGTTGGCTGAGATGAGCCCTACATTTTATTTCCATTTAAAATATTTGTCAGAATGATTAATCAAATATGATGTTAGGGGTGATATGATTTAAAAGGGAATGGTGTTGTTTCTATATAACACTCGCAAGTATTATTATGTTACATTTATTTTGAGGAAGGACCTAAAATCCATGCTTAAGTTATATGTGTTATGTGGTGACTTCATGCTACAAGGGTACACGCACTGTTTGAATTGGAAGTAAGGTTGGAACATGGTATCCCTAAAAACTATTTGAGATATGTCACAATGGAGTTTTTAAACAAGTGTTTCGCACATTGGTTTAATTGTAAGGTTGGTCGTGATTTGGTATCCCTAGAAAAGTATTGTTACATGTGAAATGGGAATAATGGCAAGGGTTGGCGCATTTGCAAAATTGGAACATTGGCAAACTATGGTATAGTCAGTCTGCATTAAGTTGATTTGAATGTTAATGGTTGATGAGTTGAATAGTGGGCCTGCTTGTACTGGCCATGAATGAAAACATGAATGTAGAAGTGGTGTGCAGTAAATGCACGTCACTTTAATTCACCTCGAGCCCACCACCCTAGTCATTTTTCATTTTCTCTTGTTGGTTTTTGTTACTCCGCTTTGCTCAGTCATGGAGAAGGTATACAGGCTAGTCGTTTCTCCTTAGCAATTTTACACAGGTATGGGGTTTTCTTTCTTTTCCATCCATGAACATTCGCTCTGCTCTTTAAGTCAGCAGTTGTCTCTTGTTTACTCACGGTTTGTGCATTTCCAAAGCTATTATATGAATGAATTTGGACTGTGTATTGGTCATTTGCAAGGCTTTGGTTTCATGTGGTGGTTGTATTTGAATCATGGCATTGAAAAGAAGTGTGGTGTCTTTTTTTGTGTATAGATGTTCGCATTTTTGTTATGGAAAAGAATATCATTGGGAAACTCACGAGCCTACCTTACCTATGGTTCCTTTTTTTGGGTTTCTTCCCTGTTCAAAGTAGGTATCCCTGTTTCTTACCTCTGAGTTATTTGGGCAGTCTTCTTGTCTTTGAATTTGTGGTTTTCGTGGCTATTGTGCCCGCGCCTTGGTCACTACTCTGTGAGTTTTAATGTGGAATTTTGTGAAGGATTAAACTTTTCATGCTCCTTCTGGCCAAAACCCCATTTTGTTAGCCCACTTTCTTCTACCACTTTGCTAACCACTATTGTGTATGGAACCATGTGCATTGGAAATTATGATGGAGATGTCCAACCCAAAATTTGATAAAGGAATTGTTAGTGTTCATTTGTAGTCATGGGTTTAGTTGATTATTTGTTTTGAAAAAGTGGGATGTATGTTAACCCTACTCATTTGTCTGATAATACAGTATGTCATGTTGAGATATTGGGGTGATGAAAGAATTCCAAAACATTATTTAAGGGATATAGCCTCTTGTGTGTTTGATTTTGTATGAAATGAATGCCTCTGTGGGTAAATTATATATGCGTCAAATGAGTTTTTTAATCCTAAATGAAAAGGATTTTAGGAGCTTTGCTAATCGAAGTTTTAATTTTGAATTATGTTATATGAAGGGATCCCTTTTGTGCCCACTTTGTGGAACCCTGTAGTGATTTTAACGTACTATTGTTGATATCGGGAACCACAATTTGTCCATTCCTCGACTATTGGTTGTGTTTATTTTGATTATTGTGGCGTTGTGCCTCCTAGGCCCTATTGCGCGCAATCTATGTTATTATTGTTGAATGTTTATTGAGAAAAATATTTTGAAATGATTCTTGTGCAATGCAACTTCTATATGCAAATGAACACCCTGGAAGTGAAATATCAGTTCTGGAATTTTGGAAACAGAGTGTTGAAGTTCAATTTTGAAACAATGAAGTTTAAATTTTGATGTCGAAAATGGCATTGTTTGATATATGATAGAACAGTATCCATGGGGTTCCCTTTTATTATACCATTATATGCAAAATGCACTCCCCCCATTATCCCAATTACTTGTTTCACTCCCTGTTTTGTTGTTACTCATTTTTTTAAAAGGGAAAAGTCTTCGAGGAAATAAAAGAAATGATTGATGATTGATATTTTGGAACTAGTTGTATACATAGTTTGATTGTTTTATTAATTGCTTGAATAGTATTCATGAATATTTCCCTTCCATTATATCATTTTACGCTAAGTACAATCCCTCCATACTCCCAATGACCCTATCAATTCCATGTTCGTGTGGCAATTAATAAATGTTTTTTTATGGATGGATTGCATGTGTCATGTAGTAAATAATAGAGCTAACTCTTGATTTATTTAAGTAGAGTTTCATGTATGGGTTATTAAGAAATTTTCATAACTGGTTAAATATTGCTACAGGATGATTTTTTTCAGCAGGGGCAGTAATGGCGAAATAATAGAGGAAGAGGTAACTAGAAGCGAGGCCATAGAAGGCCTCAGTTTTCTATTCACTTTGATGTTGATCCACAAGAGTTAAACCAGTTGTTTCAAGCTGGGATTTTCAATTTGGTTGGCCATGGTATATTTCATCCTCGACATGACATACCCCAATTTAAACCTCCTCGGAATTTTCTTGGGATTCATGTTCCTCCACATGTGTCATGGCATCCCGAAGTCCCTGCTAATGACGGTTGTCAAGAAATTGTCCACTAGCCTGTCTCTCACCAGCAAGGTTGGCCCACTCTGTCCTTACCTTTACCACCACCAATTAATCCCAATGTTCAAATTGCTCCTGTTGTTTCTCCAGTACAATCCTCTCATGCCAACAAAATATTAAAAATTGATATCCCACAACATGTGAAAGACAAAGGAAAAGAAGTGGCCTCCCCCTATTAGGATATTTAGACACTTAGGAGTTAGTTAAGATCTACTTGGTCTAATGTGTTGTTAGGTAAAAGTGTGTTTCTTTAGTATGCATTAGTATGCATTTGTATTTAGGAAATCTGACGATCACGATATGTTCTCAACATAGAGTGATCTAACGGTTCATACTCTCTTCGATCTTAACGACCAATGATCTGTGGCTTAACACCCGATTGGTCCATGATCTCTATTTAAATAGCATGGAGGGTCATTTGCCGATGATTGATTGTGAGAAACTCTCTTGTAAAATCTCTTTGTAATCTTTTTATTTTGCATTAATAAACTTCTCCAAGTGGTTGCATTGGCTGGGGCCATGGATGTTTCCCCGTAGGGATTTTACCACATGAAAACATCGGTGCGTTGATCTTTGATCTAGTTATGTGAGTGGTTACTAAAGGTGTTCATCCTATGTTGGAATACTTGTGTTGTCGAACATGGTATCAGAGCCTGTTTGAAGATCCACTCCTGTTGTAGATCGATATCATGAAGACAAGTTGCCTCATCTCCATTTTCTGTCATTTTCGTACATTTCTGGGTATAGAGGACAGTACCATAGCATCCTAAGAACTCGTTTCATTTAGGAACACTTTTTGTTTCACTCGAGAAGGTTTTTGTTTTCCCAAGATACAACCATTACAGTCACATCCGGAGGTATAAAGCTTGAATATGCAATTTTTAAATTTTTGCAGAGTAGTATTTTGGTTTTATTTCAGTTTTATATTATTTATTTTTTGGTTGCTACTCTTTTAGATCTACATATTCTCTTTTCCCCATGCCCTGTGCGATCTCGGAAAATCAGAAACAAATAGGAAAATGTGCATCTTTCGGGTAAGCTAACTGAGATCTAACCCTTCTTGTCATCGAGAAGCGAATTTTTTTTCTTGTGTGAAAAGAGTTTTTTTTTAGCACGCTCTCCAAGGCCATCTTCAACAACAACAACAACACAACACCCCCAATCCTCCTTCTGAACATTACAATATGTTTTGCTAGACCATTTGGTTAAAATTTTCCTTATTAAGTAAGAGGTCTTGAGTTCAAATCTCTCTTTTGTTACTTTTTTTGAAAAAGTTCATGCTAAAATTGTGAAGTGTATTTCACTTCAAGTATAAAAGTGAATCACTATAAGTAGCTTTAATATTTTATTTTAGAGTTATTTATTTTGCATGAAGTAACTTCATTGTAAAAGTGATCCCCACTTCTCTTTATGAAAGTTGGTCACTTCATAAAGCAACTTACACCACCACGTGGTCCTTTGGTTACCGTTTATGCCTTTTTTTAAAAGGGCTTAACTCTTGTTAGCACTTCGTAAATTTCCTAGAGGTTGAAAGAGAAGAAATCCACAAAGGTAACCTTAACCAACCGCTTTTAAAGCTGGGATCTAGCCCTTCCAGCTTCAGAGAGGGATCTCTCTATATGATTCAGCTTTGTTTAACTTCAGATATAAGGCTAGTTAAAAGAATTATTGGTTTTGTTGTAAAGGGTTTTTAAAGTTGGTTGAGACAAACTACACATCCATGGGCTATGGGGTCTGCATTTAATCAAATCTAAGAAATAACCAAAAATGCCAAAGAATATTTTCACAAGGCAAGGTAATACATTCACTGGATCTTTTAGTAATTAAAATGATGAATGGAAGAACAGGTGAGGAAAATAACTTCAATTAACAAGCAATTAAGAATTTCTTAATTGAAGATATTAGAAGATAAAAATTTAAATCTTTAGAATCGGAAACAGGGTATCAGAGATAAATCCTACAACATAACGCTATTCGTAAAGATTAGATTCAGAAAACAAAATGAGTACAGAGAAAGAAACGTTTAACTTAGAAAACCACATCACCAGGGAACATACGCAAGAATCCTGTGAAATGCCCCTTCTTTATTAATGGTGGATCTCCTCAAAAATGATACAGTTTGACAGCGATAGGGTGTGCGAATCAACAACCCTCAATACTTCGGAAACTGAAATATTTATAATACAAAATACAAACGCTCCTGTCATAACTGATCAGGAC
>SNQJ01S0231061.1:0-14229 GCA_010110895.2 Picea sitchensis | reverse complement strand
CTATACTTTGGGAATGAGAAGGATGAAATGGTGGCCTTGGAGTCATTTCAATATCTCCCATGTAAACCTTTTAGATGGGAAAATGTTATGGATAACTCTTGTGAAAGTATGTATTTTATAGATTCTTGCATTATCATGGATGTGAAAGATGAAAGGCCTTACCATTGTCATGAACAATTGATTGACACCATTATTTTTACTTATAATTTTCCTATACGGATGGATCATTTTAATGTTGTACAACTGGACTATCATGATCCTTCTCAGACTCTTGGTTAGTTAAAAAATCAACTACAAGTTAATGAGATATTTTGGTGTCAATCATTTTTTATGATAGATCCTCATTATCTTATTCAGTTTTCACAATCAAATGACATCTATAGAAATGAGGCATGCATTCAAGGTAAAATTTTTAACACTTTAACTTATGATTCATATCAAATATGTTCTTCTCCCTTAAATTCTTTTCAACGATTCCATAATATTAAATTTGAAAATTATGATAAAACTGGAATTTGAGTGGAGGATTCTTATGTGAAAAGGTTCCAGGTCAATTTTAAAGGAATCATCGTAAATATAATGAATATAAATGTTTTAATTCTTTCTATCTTTTATAAAATAATACTCTAATGCCTATTTCTTATTTTGAATGAACATGTGATTGTAGGCTCATAATTATTTGGATGGTTGCATTGGTAGTATGATTTCACGTAGTTTTTGCTAACCAATGTAGCGTAGAATAGGTTTAGAAGTAGATTAGTTAGCTTTGTTTTGTTTGCTTATTTTATAGTTATGTTATTTCTCTTTTGTTTAAATAATGTAGTTATGAAAATGTCAAGTTGAAGATGAACCATCATTGGGATATATTCATGGAAGATCTTCCTTACCCTTTCTCTCTCTTGGTTATTAATCATATTTCTCATAGTAACATTGGTTAAACATTTTCTTTTCCAATCCTATCTTAGCCTTTTGATTATCAACTGACATTATATAAGAAATTGGTTTTGAAATTCTCAATGCAATTGCTCTTTTGCAAATATTGTGAAGCATGAATTATCTAAGAGAGAAAAATGAAATAAAATTTGAATCTAATTGATGAGGTCTTTTGCAAATATTGTGAAGCGTGACTTATCTAAGAGAGAAAAATGAAATAAAATTTAAATCTAATTGATGAGGTTCTCATGATTTGAAGATTGATGTCATAACTATACAGTTAGTTTAAGGTTCATTTTTCCTTTTTATTATTAAGCAATTTCCATTTTATGTTTTCTATTTTTCTTTATGTCTTAATAAAAGAGGTTTGATTAACTGAACATATCATATCTTAGTTTGGACATGTTTCTTTGATAATATTATCAATGTGTTAATATGCTTCAAGCCTAAGTTTGGTTACATTGGTTTTTTAACTTCAAATAGTTTTTTGGAATTTGATTAGTTTAGGATAGTGTACATTTGTTTTTTTTTCTATTAGTTACTTTTCTATTTTTGTTTTATTTTTTTATTTAAAATTTATTGTTGTTTCTTAAGTTTCTTTGAAAGTTTGAGTTTATTTTGTTTTTAATAATTTATTCTTTTTATATGTGGAAATTTTTTCCAAGTTCCACAATTGTTATGTTTACTTTGTTACTATCACAAATGGGGTTGATTTAATAATTGAAAACATCTAGATTAAGTTTCAAATATATGGCATTGATTAGTGACTATGGTGGAACATTAACACTTATCTTAAATGACATTGTCTAATTGTTATATTTTTTTTTTTCTTTTTTTGTTGGAATCCAATGACACAAATCTACACGAAATCACATATTTTTGTTGTTTAAATTTCATTTATGATTGCAGAAATGGATTCAGCGTGTTGAAAACCCCCTGGAGCACTCGAATTGTATAGAATTAACCACTCAAATATGCATATAAAACAATTTCCTGTCATATTTCGGGAAAATATCCCCAAAAAACATCCCTGGAAAAGGGCCAAAATGTATAATGTTTAGACTACAAAATTTTGAATTATGATGGTACTCTTTAAGTAGAGGAAATAGTCTATATTTATCTTTTATTTTAATCCCACCCATCCCACCACATTAAAGTGATATTCTACATTGATAGTTTAAGGGAAAGGTTCAGTTTTTTTTTAAAAAGTATGACATCTATTCTTTAAACTAAGATTATCTCTTGTACCACCCTGCTTCTTTTACCCAATTGCATAAGAAATTATTTCAAATAAATCAAAAGGGATAAAATAAGGGAGTTGAAATCACTGTAAAGTGTGGGAAGTACAAGTAAACTTGTTAGAGCTACGGATGCTCACTGGCAATGGGACCATGCTTGTATGATACCAAGACATCTTCGTCGAGGCTATGGATGCTCGTTGGAAGTGAAGCAATGTCAGGAAACATAGATAATTTATATACTTATATAGGTGTCTACTTCTCATAAAACTCCATAGTTTTACCTTTACCATTCAATAGTGTGAGGATATCATAAATTAAATTATCCTTTTTAAGGATTCATTGTTTAAATATAGAAAAGATATTAAGTACTTAAATATTTTGGATTTACACTATTAAATTTGTCTTATGTGGGACCCACAATATCTTACAATGTTTAAATATTTTTTAAACCTCTCATCTAGTTTTTAAGAAACTCAAACCCCATTATATTAACAACATAGATAATTGGTTCACTTAGTTTGTTTCCATTTGTTGAGCCCTCGACAACTCCCCTTAATTTTTAGCACAAATAAATAGGCCCCAATAAATTTTGAAATTATTGCATTTTGCTTGTCACTTGATTATTGAATATATGCAACCAATGTATTGAACATGGGAAAGCAAGCACAACTGGAAGGAAATAAGGAAAACATGCACAGTGCCCTTTGTCTTTACCTCCCCTTCCTTTCACCTTCCTACAACCACTTATCTCATGCATTCACATTCTAATCTTCATTTATCCCTGATTCATCATCATGCACCTGTTCCATTGTCATCCTCCCCATGAATGGTTAATTTTCTTATGCCCGTTATGCATTCCTTGGTGAGCCATGCAGTGCTACTCATCTGATTGTCATTCCTCCCTGATCTCGACTGTGTCTCGTTACATTATGGAATATATCTGGAGGGAAGATGGCCACATATAAAAACGGCCAGGACAGTATGTCGAATTATTGAGGAGGCCATATGATAGATGTGTCCAGCCTAAAGGACTAAAGAAAAGAGGATTTTTTCCCCAGCAGATGAAGAGATAGAGAAGAATGCCAGCGGAGCTCATCAAATATTACATATTGTTTTTTTATTCAAATATATGTTATTTTTATCGTAAGAAGTCCAACTGTTTTGAGTTGTGACAATTTTTGTATAAATACATAGATTCAAGATTCATTCAAGGATGCTTCTTGTCGGATGTAATAGATAAAACTCTCCTTTTTGAGTATTAATACAAGTGCAGACAGAGATTCTAATTTTCGTTCAGTTTGAGTTGTGTGTTTCTTCTGTATTTCCATATCCCTGAATTTCTTTATGTAATTCCTTGATAACTTATTGATTTCAATTTAGTATCACAACTACTGTAGTCACATTATATCAACATTTCATTAAGTAAGCAATTTTTCCTTTGTGTTTACTATAAGTAAAAAAAGACCTGCAAGCTATTTGAATTACTGCATCTCATATCTTGTTCAAGGGTGCACTCTTTACTTTCTTCTATTGCAAACAAGGCGGGACTCATCTACCATTGATGCCTAGCTTTGTTTAACGGTTTTGTAAGTTTATCCCACACCATTTGATATCATAATTGTGACTCAGATAATGAAATATGGCCTCTGTACTATCCTATTATTAATTTCATTTAAGGATTATTTATTATATAACTAAGGGTATAAAAATCACTCTTTTAAAACATTCTCTTTAAAAATTCTTGATGCCTGACATTACTCTTTGAGCCTTAAGTTTAATCTCAGGAACAACATATTTTTGGCGTCATTGTCGAGGACGAAGAAACGAAGTATTTTCCATGGGAAAATGACAAGGTAAGTTTCTATATTTGATGGTGAACAAATATTGAATAAATAATTAAGGATTATTTTTATTTTTCACCTAGCGACTCCACTGTAGAAAAAACTGGCATTCGGTCAAAATAATACTAGAAAAAATCCAGACGATAAGCAAACCACACTAGTGTCAGATCCCAAAAAGTTGTTGAAACCAAAGGGATACCTAAAATATATTGCTGCATCAACAAGTAAAGTATATCAACCCAAAGTGACACAAGTAAATGCTAAGGTTCCAATTGAAGAGCTAACCCCCAACGAAAGCCTTAAATAGAGTCATTCTGTAGAGGCATAAACTAGTGAACCTGTGGCTAAAACCGAAACTCCAAAGGTGAACGTTCCCAAGATTAAGGTTGATATTGACTTGACAGGTACTTTTACCAACGAGAACAAAGAATCCCATTCAATACCTGTCATCGTTGACACTTTGCGGGGTATCTCCTTTCTCGAAGTGAAGGTTTCAGTTTCATGGAACTCTAAAGAGTACCCCTTTTACCCCGATTCATTCCCGATCGTCTCTCCTGTATATACATCTTGTAAATCTAAGGAAACCAACTCGTTTTTTCCTTTTCCTCCTCATATATATTTTTCATCTCCTAATGGTCTTTTTTCGGAACTTCATTTGCCACATATTGAAGTAGTCGAAAGGTCACCTTTTCACTCTCTCGAGGTTTTTGAAAATCCCCTTTTTAGCTCCTGAAGTTCGTCTCCTAGACTTTCAATGGTTGGTGCTTGTGGCGTAGGAGGTGGAGGAGCAGATGGAAAAGGTAAAGGACAAGCTCCGCCTCCTAGAATCTTTGCCAAGGTAGCTGCCAGATACACTCCCTTGGTCCTCCCTACCATCCTCCATGATTTGCCCGAAAATTATATGAAAAACCTACCAAAATTTATGGGAGAAGGAGACCTAACCGCGACTAAACATGTAGCCTTTTTTGATCAGTTTGTTGATATCTTTGGCATCGAACATGAGGATGTTTACTCAAGGGTGTTAGTACAAACCTTTGAAGGACAAGTAAGAACCTAGTTCAGAGGACTCCCTATAGGTTCCATACGGTCATATGATGAACTAGAAAATGATTTCCTAAGACAGTGGGGCAAGAAAAAATACCATCTCTACTACTTAATCGAATTTGGGGCTTTAAGGAAAAGGAATTCAGAAACAGTCCTTGAATTTACTCATAGGTTCAACAAACTGTATAAAAAAATCCCAGTGGAAGTCAAACCTTCTCAACCTGTGAAAAGGTAACTTTCACAGGGGATTTTGAACCTAACTTTGCCCTCCTCTTAAGATAAAGAAGATCTGCACTCTAGCAGGAATGCAAGATGATGCCATAGAAATTGAATCTAATATGATGGCATCCAGGAAATTAAAAACCAAGGTTGAGATAGGAACTAGAGAACCTAGGTGTTTCAAATAGTAGGGAAGACCATCTGGATCTGGGAAGTCCGCAGAAGAGAAAATGGATGAGATGGCCAAGATAATTAAAGATTTATCGAACAAGATATCCATAATGGAATTAGATCAAGCCAAACCTAATACTTACGTTAGGAATCATTTCAAGACAAACCCTAACCCCCAGATGCAATAGAGACAAATAAAAAATGAAGATCAAAAGATGCAAGCCCCTTTTAAAACTGAAAATTTTATGCAGAGGGATGATATGCAAAATTATGAGGACTTAGAAGAGGATCTGAACAACCTTAGCGATGACGATATTGAGCCACATTTAACCATGCAAGATTATGAGAAGTATTTAGACCTAGAATCCCTGTTTAATAATGAGGAAAGCATTAATAATATGGGAGACTCTACCTATCAAGGGCTCGCCGATTCAATAATGACTGAACTCCAAAAATAGTACGATTTAAGGCCCAGAGAGAAAAATCCTATGAATGTTCCACCAAAAAATATTTTGTTGTGAAGTAAAACGAATGAGGCAACAGTTACTAAACCACCAACTAAAACACAAGCTTCCCGAATAAAACCAGTTGAAACAAAAACAACGCAAAATAAAAAACAGAGAATACAGTAGTAGAAATTCCAACCAGATAAATTGAAAAAACAATTAGAGGTTTTAGTTTGGAAAACGAACTTAATAAAATTAAAATTCCCATGCCTCTGGTTAAACTTGCAAAAAACCCGATTTATAAAAAGAAAATTGCTAAAGTGATAATTTTTTCTGATGTTGAATGTCATGTGGATGTTATTAATTTGCAGTATGAAAGACCTATGATCATGTTTGGTCCACACATCGAAAACACTAAGGATTGTGTCGCTCCATTTTATATTACACTAATTGTGCATGACCGTTTACTCCACAATTGTATGCTAGATTCTAGGGACTCTCATAATTTAATGCCTAAAATTATCATGGAGAAGTTAGGCCTTGAAATTACTAGACCTTATCAATACTTGTACTTGTTTGATTCTAGAAAATTTAAGTGTCTAGGCATGATTAAATATTTGGTAGTAAATCTTGATTAGATCCCTGTAAAAAGTATCCTTATGGATGTGGTCGTTACTGACGTCCCTGCCAAGTATAGAATGCTTCTATCCAGGTCTTAGGGTGCTAAATTAGGAGGATCAGTTTAGTTGGACATGACTTACGCTACGATCCCGATTTTCGGTGGACAATTCACACGATTGTACAGAGAGACTAGACTGGCATATACTGTAAATGACCCCCAAAACCCCAATAATTACCCGGTCTATGTTGTTGATAAAGAATTAGGGAATTGTATATTATCTATAGATGATGATTTTGAGGAATGTATAGAAGAAGAAAATAAAAAAATAGAAATGACAAATAAAAATGTAAATAGTAGAGAAGGAATGTGGAAAATGTTCTTCGATGGTGCCTCCTCCTGTGAAGGAGCAGGAGCTGAAGTTTTATTCGTGGCACCAGGTGATGATTATTTTATTCCCTTCTCTTATAGGTTACAATGGGATATCGATTATACAAATAATGTATGTGAATATGAAGCTCTGGTTTTAGGATTAGAAGTTGCTAGGAAGTTAAAAATCAAGCATCTAATAGTCTATGGTGATGCAAAGATTATTGTAAAACAAGTGAATAAACAGTATCAAGATAAACACCCAAGGTTGATACCATACATGAATTTCACTTGGGATCTTATAGAAAATTTCTTCTCATCTCTCAACATACACTCTATTCCCAGAATAGAGAACCAACACGTTGATTCCTTGGCTAAGGCTGTTACGACCTTTGTACCGCCCACTGTCTTGAAACTGAAATATCACATCAAGATGAGACACATACGGTCGATCCCAAACAACATCCAACACTTGCAAGTGTTCGAGGATGATGAACAAATTAAACAGTTTCTGGAGATGATTGATGAGTTCTCTGAAACTCACATAGATTAGGAAAACCAAAATGATCCTGCTTGGATTATGAAAGAAGGAGAAACCCCAGATAAATTCCAAGACAAGATAGAAAATCATTGTATGCTTGTGCTTAAGAACAACCAGATTCCCAGAGGCCTGATCCCTTTAGAAATATTGTTTGACCAGGATGGCATACCTTTAAAGTCTACCTTACATCCTCAACCCTAAGAAGTTGAAGACTATAATGTAGGAACTAGCAAAGATCCAAAAATGGTCAAGATATCAAAATACCTTTCGGCCCAAATGAAAAGTAAGTACGCTGAGTTGCTTAGACAGTAAAAGGATGTTTTTTCTTGGTCTTATGATGATCTGAAAACTTATGATACCTCTGTTATTGAACATAAGATTCCTCTAAAACATGGTATTAAACCTTCCATACAGAAACTCAGACAGATAAACCCTATTCTCCTACCAGTGATAGAAAGGGAAGTCAAGAAACTTCTCGATGAAAAAATTATCGATCAACTCAGGTATTCTGAATGGGTAGCGAGTTTAGTCCCCTTAAGAAAGAAAAGTGGTGAAATAAGGCTCTGTGTAGATTTCATAAACTTAAATCGGTCAACCCTCAAAGACAACTACTCGCTCCCGAAAATGGATCATGTTCTAGAAAAGGTAGTTGGGGCTAACAGGATGTCCATGATTGATGGTATTTCCAGATACAATCAAATTGTTGTCCATGAAGATGATAGAGAAAATACTGCGTTTACCACTCCGTGGGGAACTTTTATGTACAATAAAATGCCATTTGGTTTGATGAATTCAGGGGCTACTTTCTAGAGAGCGATGGACATCATGTTCGTTGGGGAGAAAGACAAATTCGTCGTTATTTATCTTGATGATTTGACATTTTTTTATAACTTTGATGTAGAACATCTATTACACCTCAAGAAGACCTTCGAAAAATGCATAAAGTTCGGTTTGTCTCTTATTCTTAAGAAATCACATTTCACTATGCAAGAAGGTAAGCTATTGGGGCATATAGTTTCAAAAGAAGGAATCAAGTTTGACCCTAAATGATTTGAGGCTATAGACAATAAATATTCCTAGGAACAGAAAAGAAATTCAATCTTTTTTAGGAAAGATCAACTTTTTGAGAAGATGCATTCCCAATTTTGCTGAAATAATAAAAATGATTACATATATGTTGAAGAAAGATAGCGAAGTGAAATGGACCACTGAAGCTAAAGCATCATTCGAGCGCGTCAAGAAGGCTATAGGGGAAGCACCGTTGTTAGCAAGTCCAGACTATACAAATGAATTCATGATCTTTTTTTTCTCTTCCGAACATACTATTGCAGCAGTAATCCTGCAAAAGAACGAGGAGGGATTCTAGAAACCAATATCTTTCTTCAGCAAAATCCTCAGGGATGCAGAATTAAGGTATGATATACTGGAGAAACAAGCATACACAATGGTGAAGGATCTCAAGGCTTTCAGGACATATGTACTGCATTCCAAGATAGTTGTCGATGTGCCAACTAATTCTATCAAAGACATTTTAGTTCAGTCGAACAATGATGGGAGAAGAGGACAATGGTTGGCTAAAATTCAAGAATTTGATCTAGAAGTGAAACCGACCAAGCTAGTCAAAGGTCACAACCTAGAAAAACTATTAGCTGAATCAAATTTTCAGGTGCTCGGGATAAATCACCTGGAATCACACGGATATCTCCTAGATATCGATGAGCTTGATGATCAAACCCCTACGATTCATATTGAATATATGTTTTCTTCCTCTGCTTGGTATTGTGATATTGTTTCATACCTCTTTACCCTTCAGTGCCTGAATGACATGACTCTGTCTAAAGTGAGAACTTTGAAGCTACACGTAGTTAAATATTGTATTATTCATGGCCAACTATACTAGAAGGATCCTCTAGGTTTCTTATTATGTTTCTTAACAAAACCTGAAACAGAAAGCGTCATAAATGAATTTCATGAAGGAGTGTGTGGAGGACACCACGCCTAGAGGGAAATGACCTACAAGATTTTAAGAGATGAATATTATTGGACAAAGTTATTTACTGATGTAAATTCCAAGGTCAGAGCCTACAACTCTTGCCAACTGTTCTCTGGTAAGAAAAAGCTCCATGAACTACCTTTAATCCTGGTCAAAGCATAAGCTCCCTTTCAACAATGGGGTTTATATTTCATTGGAGAGATCCATCTGTAGTGAAGCACTCAACATAGATGGATTTTAACCGCCACCTATTACTTCACGAAATGGGTAGAATTTATTCCAACTCAGAATGCTATGGATTCGATAGTAATAAATTTCTTGGAAGAGAACATCCTATCAAGATTTGGTTGTCCTCGGAAAATAGTCACTGACAACGCCCAAGATTTCAAATCTATGGCAATGATCAATTTCTGCCAAAAATACAACATTGTGTTAGGACATTCTACAACCTATTATCCTCAGGGGAATGGGTTAGCCGAATCATCTAACAAAATCCCAATGATTATAATAAAAAAGGTGTTGATAGAAAATAAGAAGGCTTGCCACATCCACCTAAAATATGCCTTATGGGCGAATTGAATCGACATCAAGAAATCAATAGGTATGTCCCCTTTTTAATTGGTTTATGGAACTGACATTGTACTTCCTATCAATCTCGCTCTTCCTGTGATGAAGCTCTGGCAAGATGAAAATGAAGATCCAAACGATGTTACAAGAAGGATAAATCAAATAATCAAAGTCCAACAAAATAGGGCCGAAGTGAATGACAAACTTCAAAAGTACCAAGATAATATGAAGGCCCTTTTCGATAAAAAGACTAAGGACGGGGAGTTTCTTTTGGGTGATCTAGTTTAAAGTGGGATGCAAGAAATGAGGATGTAGGGAAACATGGCAAGTTCAAACATCTCTAGTTCGAACCTTTCAGAATTGTAGCTGCTGTGGGGAGAAATTCCTTCTTACTGGAAAATCTTGATGCTCCTATCAACGAGCATTACCTAATTTTTTTTATGCAGTAGTCATATTTTTGATTTCCATCGTAGATATCTATTTGAATCGACGTTTGTTTCCATTTTAAAAAAAAAATGCAGTTTTTCTTTTCTGTTGTAAATTATCCAAGGCATTTTATAGTTCGTTGTAAATAAACCATATTTACTTGATATCACCGAAGCATAATATAAAAGAACCTGTATCATATACCTGCATAATTTTCTGACATATCCTGTTTTGTTCCCGTGCATAATATGTACCGTCAGACGAGAGATGAGGATACATCGAAATCCAACAACTCATTTTTCAAAAAAAAACATTCGCTTCTCTCAAAACAGGTGATAAAATAATGATTTACTTGATTGAAAATACAGAGGAAATATGAGGTATGAACTCCTAACCCGCTAGTTCAAACTAAAATTTTAAAGGAAATCTTATCGGATGCAAAGGAGATTTCACTCATATAGATATTGTCACCTGATCAAAGATCAGAGAAGTATGAAATTTCAGCATAATTCCAAAACCTTCTCTAAATGAAATAAAAAATGAAATAAAAAGAAAAAGAAAATAAAAATAAAAAAGGAGGCTTGAAAGGAAGTTCGAGAATCAATAAACAAACCTGTGTCAAAATGAGATTCTTTTATGTTTGGCCCTCTGAATTACCTTTCCGTTTTATTTTTCCTAACTCTGAGTTTTTATTCCCTCATGATTTTCGCTACCTTTCCTGGGTCTTCATAAAAAGAAAAAATTACACATTGACTTTGAAAACTTAAAAAATTATCTCCTAAACAAGATTAGGCAAAAATCTTTATGTTCCTTTGATTTTAACTGAAAGAAAGTATGTCCAGGATAATCCTAATAAATTTAGCTCATCTATCAAATTTTAATTTGACTAATTCGCTCAAGGTTGATCCCTAAAAATCAAAATCCCTATAAAATCTTCCCCATAGGCGAAGGTGTATTGAAGATTGGGGGAAAATTAGTTGCAGAGTACATCTAAAAAAAAATTGTGACAGACCTTCCTATTAAAATTTTAAGCATATATCATCCTTTGTATGTTACATACAGATTGATTTCCCACACTTCAAAATATTAAAATAAAAGACAGATGGTGAAATGAAATTCATAATTTGATTTTCCCCATCTTGTCCAAAGAGATGATGAAAGGAAATTCATATAATGATTGCCCTCATATCAAAAAAATGCAAAAATGATAACTGAAGTGGTGAAAGAAAATTCAATGGGAGAAGTAGATAATTTCACCGGGGTACTGAACAAGATCCCTAGCAGTGAAGAAATATCTATGATATTTGTATGGTTGTCATACATATCTACGAAATATACTCCAACATCTAATTCCCTTTCCGGTAATCCTTACACTTTGAACCAAAGAAGGACTCCCTAAATAAATTGTCACATCTACATAACCTTGATGCGAACGAAGTCAGTCGAAGTCTGATATTTCAGTTAAAGTCATTTTGATTATCTTAAACATATCCGAACTCAGTTTCAGTAAAGGGAAATTTTAAATAGCCTAACTTGAGATAAATGATCGGGGGTGTTTCGAAGGTTTTTTGAGATTCGGTTGAAGTTCAATTTTTCTCTATATTCTTAATTCCTAAAAGTGTTTCCTAGAAATGCAATAATGAATCCATTTTCCCAATAAAGACACTCGGTCTACTGTTCTTCCGCATCTCACAGGGAGACGTGATCCCCAGATGGAGCCTATGTTGGAACACATACAATTATGAACTTTTGAGCCCTATGCTTTTCACCTCATGAAAATATAATGCTACCCGAAGAAGACTGATAGTTGGTAAGTGATATCTTAATTTTAAATCAAATCCCTGTGATGGTTGGTAAATAATAAGGCACACATGACATTCGTCGTTGACAAGTTTTTCCTTTTGATTGAACAATCCTAATAGCTCCGGATTGTTGGAGCCACCTAAATTTTAAAGAGGTAAAACTATAATGGTCATTTCGGAGCTCCGTGCTTCAAATGTTGCAGTAAGTCTTAACAATAAAAATCCCAAAGATTCGAAACCCGAAAACATCTACTTGTTTCCTTTCCTAAACATTTTTAAGGGTACAAGTTGTGGGACATGTGTGCCTTTTGAGTCTTTCCCGAGTTGACACGTAGCACCTCCCTTTTCCTCGATACATCAAAATGGCATGATCTACAACACGTCACTATGGGAGATAATCCTTCGGGATTTTAACGAAGAATGAATTCATGAATCATCGAATTATCAAAATACCGAAGTATTAAACGTTAAATAATTGAGTTAAACATAATCAATGACTTCGTAGTTCGGCTTTTGAATGTTTCCCCTGGATGATATTCTGAAGTTTTTGAAGCCCGAACTCCCAAAATACTTCGAGTTGAATGCAGTTAATTAGGACTTAAAATAAATTACCAAATAATTAATTGCTTCACATTTCAGATTTTGGGAAGTCCCTCTCGAGATACATTGACATTACCTGAAGTCCAAACTCCCGAAACACTTGAAGCTAACACACCGTCTTAAACACGAATAGTTAAAAGTGATTATTTGAAGATTAATTTTTCTGCGGATTCGGGATTCGAGAGGTTACCACTCTTTCACATCGAAAACCCATGAACATGAACCGTTGAAGTGTTGGTGGCATTTATGACTAGTTAAGGATAATGATTCAAATGCAGATTGTAGATCACCAAGTAGACTTTCCCATCAAACGTTAATTAATTTTCCATCAATGAAGTTATATGAAAAGCAATGACTCTGTTTTGAATAAAATCACTTTGATTTTGAATTCATTTTCACTTTATGCAATTAGGAAGATTTATCTGTTTGAAGGATTCATGAGTTTTCTCTGCAAACATGTAATTTCACTATGTCTCCTTAGAAGTTATGGCGCCACAAAAAATGACGAAAATGCATGATGCGGCGAGTGAGGATTCAAACCCAAATGTGGGCATTCTGTCAGACACAATGTCGTGAGCCATAGACACTGTTAGGACTTGGACACAGGTGTTTGATATTTTAGAGCGTGAAATCATAAACTGCCCCAAGGACTCTGCCGAAGAGGAGGGCGACACTTATATGACCAAAATCAAACATATAGTGCAGTCGAAGCTGCACAAAGTAGCGGCATGGTCGAGGCTCATGCCTTATAACGACATGATAAGATGGGATTTGGAGCATGTTGACATCCATACCAGGAGCATCGTCAACCATCAGAAGTTCATTGTCAACTCCTTCCGACCAGAACACATGCAAGTAATGTATAATCTATCCCCTAATCCTAGATATACATTCAATGTTTCATTCATTCTAGAATTCGAGCAAAAGGAGTGCATCCAGTATGATAGGAATTGTCCCGATATAGTCAAGTCTTGGTGGGGACACCCAGGGAGATTCAAAACTGATGCTCATAGTTTATATGCCACAACGTCTTTGGATGCTCATATGGCATATGTAGCCATGATGCTATGTCGATTATTCGGGAAGAAGAGCCCTACTCACTTCTTGGTGGAATGGGTATCCATCATGCACGAAGTAGCAGAGGGTTTCACTTTCAATTGGGCCAAAATGTTGTCTGATAATGTAACAACCCTAAGTATTTAATCAATTGTCATTGTTTAATTAATTGTTTAATGTATATTAGTTTAAATAGTTATTTAATTAATTGTCCTGGTTAAATATTTGTTGAATGTGAATTGGTTTAATTAACTAATTAATGAATTTAATGATTAAATATCTATTTAATAAAATCTAGTTTAATAAATTATTAATTATTATTTTGTATCAAATGATGGAACCATTTAAGACGATGGGATAA
>SNQJ01S0231060.1:0-14229 GCA_010110895.2 Picea sitchensis | reverse complement strand
CTTGTACTTGAACATTTAAGTGGGGTAAAAGGAGGTTGCCCCCTCGAAGAGGCTTATTATCTGAAATTATCTCTTTTTCAAGGCGTTGAGTACTTTTCCTGAGGTTTTTATATGCTATATTGATGTTTGGTTCTTAACAATTCGAGTGTTAAGCCACATATCAATGTAGTCGTTAATATCGAGGAGAATATGAATCGTCAAATCAATCTATGTCGGGAACATATCACGACCGTCATATTTCCTAAATACAAATGCATACTAAATAAACACACTTTTACCTAATGACACATTAGACCAAGTAGATCTTAACTAACTCCTAAGTGTCTAAATATCCGAACACTGGTTTTCACATGGAAGATTATAAACCAACACCTTCTCCTTTCCAGTCTAGAGTCAAGCTTTCTACCATCTGTACTTCTCTCGAAGTTGATGCCACTTTGTACTGTCAATTATTTGGTATCCTCTTATACTTGACTCATACCCATCCTGATATTTCCTTTGTTGTTCGTCTTGTTTCCCAGTTTATGCAAACACCCCATGAAATCCATTGGAAATAAGATAAAAGGATACTTCGGTATGTCTGGGGTACAGTTCAGTTCATGATACATTACAGTTTAGGGGGGACTCCTTTATTGGTTGGTTTCAGTGATTTAGAATGGGCCAACGACCCTGATGATCAGAAGTCTATTGCAGGTTATTTTTTCAGCCTTGGTTCAGGACCTGTCACTTGGGCCTATAAGAAACAACATCCTATTGCACTTTCTTTAGCAGAAGCAGAGTACCAAGCAACGATAAATGCAAGTTAGGAATCCTTGTGGCTTCGACAAATCCTTTCATAGTTTGGCTTCCAACAACAACATCTGACTATCCTTTGGTGCGACAATCAGAGTTCCATCAAGATTGCNCCCAATTCAACATCAATGAAACAAACACATCGAGCTACACATGCAATTCATCATAAAGCTCATTCATGATTGAGTTATTGAAGTGCTCTTTTTACCTACAAAATTTCAAGTTGCAGACATTTTCACAAAGTCTGTTATAGAAGCAAATTTTTCCAAACTTCGATCTATGTTAGGAGTTCAGGAAGTTGTCATTAAGGGGGGATAGGCTCTAATTCCTCCATACTTCTCCTATTGTGTAACTTTTGTAAATCCTTCAATCCTATCCCAAGTTGTTCTTAAGGGGGGATGCTAGGATATTTAGACACTTAGGAGTTAGTTAATATATACTTGGTCTAATTTTTCATTAGGTAAAAGTGTGTTTCTTTAGTATGCATTAGTATGCATTTGTAGTTAGGAAATCCAACGTTCACAATATGTTCCCGACATAGAGTGATTTGACGATTCATATTCTCCTTGATCTTAACGGCTGCATTGATCTGTGGCTTAACATCCGACTAGTCCATGATATCTATTTAAAGAGAATGGTGGGTCATTTTCTGATGATCAATTGTGAGAAACTCTCTTGTAAAATATCTCTATAATCTTTTTCTTTTGCATTAATAAACTGCTCCAAGTGGCCACGTTGGTTAGGGTTGTGGATGTTTCCCCGTGTAGGTCTTACCACATAAAAATATTAGTGTGTTGATCTTTGATCTGGTTGTGTGAGTGGTTAGTGAAGTTGTTCATCCTATGTTGGAATACCTATGTTGTCGCGAAACACAAAGGTGATCTTTTCTCCGTCAGAAAAATTGTGCACAGAGAAATAACCTTCTAGCACATTTAACCACTTTTCAAAGAATTTGCATCTATCTGACCTTCAAACATGAGAATATCAAAATTAAATTGTACATTGAAAGGGGCGATGCTTCCAAAGTGGCTTCTTGATGAAGAAACATCTGTTGTTGTGGACGGTCGTCAAAGGATTTGGGTAAAATTCTCCATCATTTCACCCCTCTATCGCATGAGGGATTCCTCTGGAAACAATTAAATATAATCTTTTTCTCCTATGTCTCTTTTTTCTTCTTTCATGTGAGGCTAATTAGGTTAGAGAGAGAGAGGTTGTCCTCAAGAGAAACTAGATCGAGACCCAACTCTCTATACCCTGACCTTGTCGGGGACATACACTAAGAAATGACAAGGAGCAACCTGCTCCGATATGAATGATCCATATTATTTTGAGAATGAAATGAAGATGAATATATAACAATGAAATACACATTAATATTGCAATAAACAAAGAGATACAATAATACATAATTTCTATTAATGAGAAAAATGTACAGAAACTGTAAAAATACAGAGTGAATGAACTCGCTAGAATGGTGGAATCACATCTCTGAGAAGAGATGTGATGGATATGCTCATTCACAAGAATATTGTCTTTACAATGAGGCTCCAAAGGCCTTTTTAACATAAATAAAATCCAAAACCCTAAGCCTGGAAGATGAAACGCCAAAAGGTTTGCGGGCCCTGATGGGGATAGTTGATACAACAACTTCCCGATGTCATAACTTTTGCATACAATATCTGTTTAGGGCACACACTATCTCATTGTAAAGGTCTTGTCGAGAAGACCACATTCTGAAAATGTTGTTTAGGGCCTCAAAATGGCCCTAGAAGTTTGGGACTGGAAAAACCGTAGAAAACCTGCGAAGGTGGAAAGTTGTATTTCAAGCCAGTGGAATAGGTGGGTGGCCACCAATATCCACCTGAATCAAATTCACTAGGGTTACCCCTGTCAAAACAAGGTTAACATCTTCTTGAAGTGATATATATATATATAAACCCCATTTCCGTTGGTTATATAAAAAAACCTAAGTAGTTTAGGCCTACTTGGAAATCATAAAAATAATAAGAGAAGAATTGTTGGATTTCCCTAACTTGGTCCTCATCAAACCATTAAAACAAATAACGTACTTTTTCATTTTAATCATCATATTAGTAGCACAATAGTATAAGTCAAAAAATTATTTTAACTAATTTACAACTATTGTAGAGCCATCATAAAACAATAATACATCATCAAAAAAATTCAAATGAGTTAAGAACAATGTTCTTCCAATATTTCTACCTTTTAAAATACTTGCCCTTATTTTTTCTAGTAAATCATTTCTTATCCCTTCTCTTATGATCAATAATAAAATATAAGACAAGACACACCCTTTCCTAAGTCCCTTAGACAATTTGGAAAATCCAGATGTTGATCCATTGATTAGGACTACAAATAAACTAAGGGAGGCATCCCACGATCCAATTTACCAAATGGAAACTAAAATTGATGTGAATGATCATTAGTGTTAGATATATCTAGTTGGATCTGTCATAAGCCTCAAAGAGGTATATATTTAAGACTATGTATGGAAATTATCTTATTTTGACACTATGCAATCCTTCTTGAGCCACTCCTATAGCATCATGAATTTTCCTCCTATTAAGGAATCCAAACTATTCCATGAGATAGACTCAAATATACAATTTTTTATTTGTAAAGCCTAATCTTTGCTATGATCTAGTATATACGGTTGCATAGACAAATGGGTCTAAACTCATCAAAGGAGGCTATATTATCTTTTTTTGGGATTAAAGAAAGAAAAATAGCATCAGAGCCTCCCAACATCCTTCCCATGCTTCTAAATTCCTCAAGTATATTTAATAAATATTCTCCTATAAATTCATAAAAACCAGAAAAAATATCTACTATCTAACCATTTGGATTGATCTTTTATCCTTTTGAAAACCATGCAAAACTACTTTAAGTTCTTCTAAAGAGATTTAGTTCATCACTTTTTCATTAGCTACATAATCTACAAACCTTGGGAAATGTGTAGTCATATTAACAATTTTGCTATATTTTCTCTATCATCTTCCTTAGTCATTTTGAACTCAACAATTTCCTTGAACGTTTTTGCTTTGGATCCATTCTCTCTACATCTCCCATATCGTATTTGTAATTTTTTTTTTTTCTGTGCCCTGCACAATTTTTTTCACCCCCCTTAGACAATCACAAGGATTTTCTCTTTAGCTTCGATGCAACTTCTTTTATGCAAGAATATTCATCTTTCTTTGTTCTAGCTCTCTTAACCTAGCCTTTGACTCCTCTACTAAAAAGAAGCTTCAACCTCCTTATAATAAAATTCAAAAAACATTCTTTCAATTGAGGTTCTGACCTACTCATCCTTCATAAATTTGTCATCATTCCAATATGAATCTTTTTTACCTTCCTTTAGGTTAGATGAAGATTTACTACTTGCATACTTCCTCAAAGAAGCATCAAAATGCCTCCATTATATTTGACTAGATTAATAAATTCTTCACCCTCTAACCAAGTGGAGTTGAATTTAAATGGACTTTGAGGTTTTCCATCCTCCTTTTCAATCTAAAAGAAAATTGGCATATGATTATATTCCCCATCATCCTCCACCCAATTTCTGACCCTATCTTGATCATTTATGGAGGATTCTCAGACTAGAAATCTATCTAGTCTTTTCCCAAAACTAGAATATCTAATGCTTATTTTCATCCAAGTGGGAACTAGTTTGATATGTTCCATGTCCACCAATATATGCTCCTCAAAATTATTCAAAAATAAATTATCCAAAGGGACCTCTAGATGAGCAATAATTCCCAAATTTATTCCCCATGAATGGTGAAGTTTAGATCCCCACCCATGATAATATTGTTTTTATTCACAAAATCTTGTTCTAGCAACTTCTCCCAATCAATCACTCTTTCCTCATATAGACCATAAATATTGACAATTAAAAATATTTCCCCAACTACAAGGAAAATATCTCTACTCCTATACTTGATTCAAGGATCACAAAGAATATTAGTCTCATTGATCTATTTCTTGATCTTGTAACCAAACCCTTTGATCTATCTACATAGTCTATTGATAGAAAATCCCACTCCCTCATGAAAGAATACAATTATCACTTAATAGTTTCCCCTTCATCCATTGTTTCCTAAATAAGAATCACATCAATTTTTTGAAGATACACCACTCTGCATAGGGTCTGATTTTTGGAGGGATTTCCTAATCCCCTAGCATTGAAGGACACAAATATCATGGGTTAACCTTCTCAGGGGATTGACCTACTCTAAGGACCCATTTAAAATTAGTTTGCTTCCCTTTCTCTATTTCTTTTTTGCATTTTTTTTTTCAAGAGATATGTGAGATTTACTACCCTTTCCAACACTAATTCCCTCTTTGGAGCCTTCCATCCCTACTCCTCCCGTTTTACCCTCCTCTAACTAGTTTAGGTATACTTGTCTTGATCTTAGTCAAGGGTATCTAGATTAGTTTGGATTGTTTAGTTCCTCCACAATTGGAGATGGATTTGTGTCCAAAGCCCCCCACCCCCCTTGTTCTCTTGATTATCTAGTGATTCACCTTGTCTCTGCATTTATTGATCCTTCCAAAACAGCTTGACCAAAAAATCCCTTTCCATCCCTGATCTATTTGTCTCCCCCTCTTTATTTTCTAAAGGAGATAGAACATTATAAACCCCAAATCCAAACTACAATTCAAAGTCTAAAGAAAACAATCCCTTCTTAAAATTCATAGAGTAAACTAAATCATTAAAAGACTTACTCAAGTTTATGTTAAGATTTTCCTCAGAGGATATTACTTGATTTATCTTCTGCATTATTGAGCCTGATTTTTTCTTCTATAGACATTAATATTCTCCAGTTTCTACACCTTCTCCTTTCCCTTCTGATAGTTGGGGCAACCTAGAACATCCTCCCCCAACTTCAGAACAATCTCTAGAAACTCCCACATTTATAAAAATTCCTTTCCATCCTCCCCTTCAACCTTCTCTTCAGTAATATCCATAAACCTTTCATTCCCAATACACTATTCATCATTATTATTTTTCCTCAGAAACCTTCTTTGTAAAATTAAGAGCATATTCAACTGTCCAATGGTCATGTTTATGACACCTTGCACATCAAACATGACACCTACATAATGGATGACTTGACAATATAACTTGTCATGCACCATGATTTCTAAATCCTTTGTTAAACCTTCTTGTAGGTCCACTTATATCACAACTTGAGCTATGGTGCACATGTTTGAGTTTTACATACTATCATCTACCTTGAAAAAAGACCTAATGTTGTGCCCAATGTCTCTAGACACTTTTGGTGACTAGAAATCTAATGGTAGTCTAGAAAAATTCACCCACAGAAGCTAGGTTGAGGACCTCTTAGTTCATGGGTAGTAACACACACTCCACCATTTCAAGGATAGTGGAGTAGACCCTCAAAACCATCACTTACCCATGATCTTGGGGGAATCAACTTTATATTTGAATATGAATGCTAACTAACCTCAAATCAACACATGGAATTGTGGAAGGTAGCCATGCATATGCTTCGATTCCTCATCCATATATCCCCTCAAACTCCTCTCTAAAATCTCATGCCCAATGGACCTACCAATCAAGGCTTGATCTGAAAATTCCACAACTTGGTGCATCCTAATATCTTCACCCACCTCCAACCTGATTTTCTTCTTCTTTTATTTGACACACTTTCAACCTCTCTTCCTTGGTTTAGGTTGCACTGAATTCTTCCTTCCTTTCTTGTTTACTACATCTCCCTTAACATTGTTTTTTTACAAAATGTCTACTAACCTTCCGAAATATTCCACTTTAGCTAAGCAATATAGATTAGGGTTTGAAAACCCATATGATTCCTATCAAACCTATTTATCGAGTTGATAAAGAAAATATCTTCTAGAGGAAGAATTTTATATCCAAGGAAGACCATTAAAGTTTTTCACTCTTAAATCCCACACTATGGGCTGCCCTATTCTGTGTCCCTTGCAAACTTGGCTTTAATGAAACCTCTTCATATATGTTATACAAATCCTCTGTGTTTCTATTGGTTTTCCTTATTATATTCTCCTCCTCATGGAAGCAACCAATTATTGATGCATATTTTGTAATATTCCTATCCACTGTTGGAATAACCCCATGGGTGCTCACAACATTGGATAACCCTGTAGTTGAAACAAATGATGGCCCCATGGAGAAAATATACCTTTCTTTCAAATGGTCTTAAAAATAATCTACTTGATCTTCTTTCATTACCATAGAATGGTAACCTCAACTATGAAAGTTATAAAACCTTATACCATCCCTCCATACAAGCATCGTGATTATAAATATATACTAACTCTTAACCTATAAAAAATAAACATTTTCCATACTTAAAATGATCACACACACAAACACACATTTTTTTTTACTTGGAATAGATCTCAGGAAAACCCACCCGACACTTCCCCTCATTTCGAGGATGATACCCGGGGTAAACCAGATTTTGTAGAAAGTCGAGGCTTTTTTGATACCTTACTCATTTAAGAGCTCAACATGCCACTTGTGGAAATTGAAGATTGGTGGGGGAAAAACCCCATCAACATAAACCACTTAGGCTAAACCCAATTGACACACACACAGTCTAAATAAAATATTTTTGTTGGTAATGGTTTAAATGCAATGTTATTGTTTACTTGGATGTATGCTTTAATAGTTTAAATAAAATATTGTTGTTGGTAATGATTTAAATGCAATATTATTGTTAGCTTGGATGATTTTATAAGACATTTATTATGTCTTTGTTTTATAATAATAATAATAATAATAATAATAAAACAAATACATACAAAAATGTCCTATAAAACCATCAAAATGAATAATAATATTGCATTTAAACCATTACCAACAATAATAATTTATTTAAACTATTAAACCATGCATCCAAGCCAACAATAACATTGCATTAAGACCATTACCAAGGACAATATTTTATTTAAACTATAAAGTCATGTATGTATGATTAAAATATTCTTAAAATATTATATTATTCTTTATGATTCTATTTTAGACATTTAAAAACTTTTTAAAAGTGGTAAAATTTATGTGGTAAAATTTATTATAATTAAGTTGATAATGGTTAGTAAAAATATTTTTTACTTAAATTTATTATAATTAAGTTGATAATGGATAGTGAGAATATTTTTTACTTGTTACTATTCATGACTCTAAGATAATTATCCTTATTGCTGTGTTATAATCTAGGTTGAGTCATCAATATATTTTATCCTTAATGTAGTTTAAGTCATAATGTTATTAAAAAAAACACATCACTTAACATAATCTATTGGTAGGAGTAGACTTTCACTTTTGTAAAAGTCTTGAGTTGTTAATCTATTTTATTATGTCTTAAAAAGAAATTCTTAACCAATAAAAAACAATTTTAAATCTTATTCTAAGACAAAAATATTTCAAAACATATGAATACATCCATAATCTATCTTTCCATTCATATATTTATTATCCCAATTTTATTTTATAGAGTTCTCTTTTTGGTAGCATATTTCTAGGAAATTCTTGTGATAATTATTGCTTTATAATTCACATTGATTGTTTAATTGGTTTTAATATAAATGTGTTCATTCATTAGTTACCATTATGTTTTGGTCATTTCCATAAGATGTGATGTTAGAAGTGGGTCACATATTCTTATGAGATAAGGAAAACGATATGTATCCTATAACAAAGTAATAAATACATTGTATGAATTGAGTTATACACCTTTGTGGAAAACAATATATATCCTATAACAAAGTAATAAATACAATGTATGAGTTGAGTTATACATCTTTGTATTTTGAAGTTTTGTTACCATTATGTTTTGGTCATTCCCATAAGATGTGATGTTATAAATGGGTCACATATTCTTATGAGATAAGGAAAACAATATGCATCCTATAACAAAGTAATAAATACATTGTATGAGTTGAGTTATACACCTTTGTATTTATATATTTATTATCCAAATTTTATTTTATGGAGTTCTCTTCTTGATAGCATCTTTCTAGGACATTCTTGTGATAATTATTGCTCTATAATTCACATTGATTGTTTAATTGGTTTTAATATAAATGTGTCCATTCAATAGTTACCATTATGTTTTGGTTATTCCCATAAGATGTGATGTTCTAAATGGGTCACATATTCTTGTGAGATAAGGAAAACGATATGTATCCTATAACATAGTAATAAATACATTGTATGAGTTGAGTTATACATCTTTGTGGAAAACAATATGTATCGTATAACAAAGTAATAAATACATTGTATGAGTTGAGTTATACACCTTTGTATTTAAAAGTTTTGAAGTTTTGTTACCATTATGTTTTGGTCATTCCCATAAGATGTGATGTTATAAATGGGTCACATATTCTTATGAGATAAGGCAAACGATATGTATCCTATAACAAAGTAATAAATAGATGGTATGGGTTGAGTTATACACCTTTGTATTTAAAAGTTTTGTATTTATATATTTATTATCCCAATTTTATTTTATGGAGTTCTCTTCTTGGTAGCATCTTTCTAGGAAATTCTTGTGATAAATATTGCTCTATAATTCACATTGATTGTTTAATTGGTTTTAATATAAATGTGTTCATTCATTAGTTACCATTATGTTTTGGTCATTCCCATAAGATGTGATGTTATGAATGGATCACATATTCTTATGAGACAAGGCAAACAATATGTATCCTATAACATAGTAATAAATACATTGTATGAGTTGAGTTATACACCTTTGTGGCAAACAATATGTATCCTATAACAACGTAATAAATACATTGTATGCGTTGAGTTATACACCTTTGTATTTAAAAGTTTTGAAGTTTTGCGACCATCATGTTTTGGTCATTCTCATAAGATGTGATGTTATAAATGGGTTACATATTCTTATGAGATAAGGAAAACAATATGTATCCTATAACAAAGTAATACATACATTATATGAGTTGAGTTATACACCTTTGTATTTATATATTTATTATCCCAATTTTATTTTATGGAGTTCTCTTCTTGGTAGCATATTTCTAGGAAATTCTTGTGATAGTTATTGCTCTATAAATCACATTGATTGTTTAATTGATTTCAATATAAATGTGTTCATTCATTAGTTACCATTATGTTTTGGTTATTCCCATAAAATGTGATGTTATAAATGGGTCACATATTCTTATGGGATAAGGAAAACAATATGTATCCTATAACAAAGTAATAAATACATTGTATGAGTTGAGTTATACACTTAAAAGTTTTGAAATCTAAGAGAGTAAATCTCAATTTATATAATATTTATTATTTTGTTGTCAAATACATATTATTTACCAAAAAATATAAAACAATGTGTTTTTTCAATTAATAAAGTAAATCATTATAATTACTTTAATTTAATAATATGTTTAAAAATTATACATAATTCTTAAAAAAATAATAACTATAATAAATTTATTTAAAACAATATGCTTTATCTATTATAATTACTTTCAATTACTTTCATTTAATAATTTGCCTAAAAATGATACATAATTCTTAAAAAATGTTTATCTATAATTTAATTTTTTTTATTATAATAGTTTTAATTTTTTACTTAAAACAATATACTTTCTTAATTAATAAAAAATAATTATTTAAAACAATATGTTTTTTAATTAATAGAGAAAAAATGATAATAATAGCTTTAATTTAACAATATGCTATGTGAGTTTAAAAACAACATCTATATTAGTGGCATTGTCATGGGTATTAACATTAGTGTGTTTACAAATATTAAATATTTTCTAGTGAGTTTAAAAACAACATCTATATTAGTGGCATTGTCATGGGTATTAACATTAGTGTGTTTACAAATATTAAATATTTTCTATCAAATTTTGTTTTTAAAATATGAGTATGACTGGGAGCAGCTGTAGGAGAGGTTATCTTTGATCTCAGAAGAAATATTGAAATAAATTATGTATGAAGTTTAGTATACACCATAAATAATCAAGTAGAAGAATATGCCATATACAAAGAGATCCAGATATTTAGACATTTACAAGTTCAAAGTGTTATTATCATTGAGGATTCAATGAACACTATACAAAGTCTGATAAAGGGCACATTTCCAAAAAACTCCCTGTTTTAATAAAAAAAAATCAAGCTCTTCTTTCTAGTATCCCACAAACCTCCTACTTTCCTGTGTTAAGGGAAAATAATTCTTTGGCTGATTCTCAAGCCAATTTGGAAATTAATTAAAAACTTTCCTGTGTTAAGGGAAAATAATTCTTTGGCTGATTCTCAAGCCAATTTGGAAATTAATTAAAAAAAAAAAAAAGGGAAATAAGGATAAATGAGAGCTTGTCCCAGCATCCTATTCCATAATCGATGAAATCTCAAATCAACGTCATGCATGCTTGCGAATATCTTATCGATGAAGAAAGAAATTGAAATATAAGATCGTTGCCCCTTATGGCCCTTGGAATACACCAGCCCAATGTTTTCTATTAATGGCCTTCGTACAACCAACATGGGATTACGGTGGGATAATGCAGTGGAAGTGTAATTCTCGAATGCTCAAACCACTTCAACGCGTGTGGAGTGCAACGAATAATCTGAATCTAGGAATATAACTAAAGCTTTGTCATCGTCAATCCTTGCTACTTTTCTCACAAGTTGGTGGAGTACCCCTCTCCTCTTCCCAATGCCTCGCAGGCGAAGACCATCACAGTCGCAGGAAGATCCTTTGGAGGCAATTCAACAAGAACTTATGCAACTGCAATTGGAATATCAAAGTCTCTCCTCCCGAGTATCACTCATTCTGGACATTCTCTCTCAGCATAGGACGGTGGTGCAACATCATCATGATGAGGTGGACACCATCAAGACCCAGGTTGAAAATTTGCAAGCTCAGGCAATTCCAACAGTTCCAAGCCTATGAAGGTGCCTTAGCTCCTTCAGTGAATCAACCAACAATTGACTTAAATCATCCAGCACAGGATGAAGAAATGGATGCATCAAACCCACCTTCTCCTGGTATTTTTTAATGTATTTCAAAAGCATATATATCTTAGGAGTCTTTTATAGGGAAGCAACTTGTAAATTTTGTTATGTAAAGCAAGATGATGCCATTAGGAATGAACACTGGTTAGTTAGGAATGAACACTGGTGAGTTAGTCTGATAGTATATCCTTTTACTTTTTTAATTATGTTTCAAAGACTTTCTAAATTTTGGATATCATTTTTGGTAAGATTTTTATTTTTTATTTTTTTATTTTTTAACAAAATATCTTCTAGTTCTTGTAAAAAAAAATTATGAGTATGAAAAATTAACATGAACAAATGAGTAATAAATTCCATTAAAACAATGATAATGGAGAATGTAAAATGATGAGAAAGTTTTAGGTTCTAGTACAACCAAATGGTAAGTATCGATGTAATTATATTTAAACTAAAATTGAGCTTTGGTAGAGTTTAAAGGAAAATTTGGATATAGCAATATTTGAGGTATCATAAATTTATGGATAATAATAAATAATATAATAGAAATAATGAGAAACATGATCGATGTAATGTGTTTATGATAAATCATATGGAATAAATAATAATATGGTGGAAGTATTGTGTGTGAAGAAATGATTATTTTTATAAAATAAATTAATAATAATAATTAAAAAAAATATTTAGTGATTTTTTTTTGAAAATTATTAATTTAATTTAATTAAACTATTTAAAAAATGATATAATTATAATATCATTTTTATATCTTTTCTTCAATAAGAAAAATAATTTATATTAGTGAATATAATAGGTCTTTTACAACATCTTACAACTAGAACAAGACTTTAAAATCTTTTTTTCTAAAACTAAAAGGACATATGTTCTGATCACATTACATAATATTTTAGTATGCTTCCACTTATAATCTATAAAATTTAGCCACTATTTTACATATCTATATCAAAATACAAATGAACCATTTTTGCATCCTTTCAGCAGTGATCTATTTCAAAATACACAAAAACCATTTTTGCAACCTTGCAAACAGTGATCTAATGATTGATAGCTAATCTTTCGAAATTTTCCGGTTGTCCTTCTGTATCCATTGCATAATATATTACATCCTCCTCCACTACCGAAGATTCCTTTGATAGTTGGTCAACTTCCTTGTTATAAAATCTGTATATATGTTGAGCTTTGAGTTGTTGAAAACTCTCGCTCAACACTCTAATTTTTGTCATCCAAGGCTGCAGAGAGATCACCTGTAGGTTATTTTCATTAGTAAACCAATCGATAATAATCTTTGAATCGCCTACCATTTGTAACATTGTTACCTTTTTATAACATGGAAAAAATAAAATGCACCACAAGGCTAGGAGTTATCCCCTTGTATTGGTTCCTCTACCACAATTCATTTTTAGTCTGAAATTGCCCAAAATTGGACATTTTAATAAAGTTCCAACACCACATTTTGAACCCTTATCTTGAGAGGCACCATAAAAAAACCCCACTGCCAAATCCTAGTCAAGAATGGGAGGCTTGCCAATCCTTCTATTCTTGGTAAACTGAGAAAATTTTAATTCTCCCAAGTCATGTAGAATACAGTTGCATACTCTGACTTGATTAGGAGGAAAATCTTCAAAAATAACCAAATTCCTGTGCTTCCAAACCTCCCAGCAAATAAAGCAAGGGATTTATTTCCAATTTCCCTTCTTCCTTATCCAATTTTGTAAACATTCAACAATCTGTCCTCCTTCCCAAGTACTAACTAATTTTAATTCTTTTAAAATTGAATTACAGATACCTTTGATGAAACTGCATTCCACAAAAAGATGAGACATTGTTTCCTCACTGTTCTCACACATAACACATCTACTAGGCCCAAAAATACCTCTTTTGTTCAAGTTTTCCCAAGTAAGAATTCTATGTTCAAGCAATAACCAGATAAATAGTTTGAATTTTAAAGGTAGCTTCCATTTCCAAAGTTCAGTATACCAGTAATTTGGTTCTTCTTCCATATCCTCCAACAATTGAACTTTATAAGCTTGATTGACATTTACTTGTCCCCTTTTTGTATCCCATGATTGTTAAGGTCCTAACCCGCACATAGGTAGATCAATGTATTCGGATGTAATAAAGCTCAATATTAATAAGGCCTTTCAATAAAATAGAATAAGGCGGATGTAAGAAGACCTAATAGAATCTTCCGCTTCTAGAAGGATCTTCCTCTAGATGCTTCTCTTAATAGACATATTTAGTATAAATAAGAGGCAAGGGTAGGAGAACCCTAGCTTGGAGATTATTGTAACAGAGCGCTGCTCGACTGGAGGTTGCCCCCTCGAATAGGCCTGTGAGCATTGCTATCAGAATCAAAGTGTTATTTCTGTTGCTATTTCGTATATCATTTCTGTGTATTGTGAAGA
>SNQJ01S0231059.1:7610-21839 GCA_010110895.2 Picea sitchensis | reverse complement strand
TTGTTGGTCAGGGTGATGTTACCTAGCAACATGGGAAGATTGTTAGCATCTATCATGTGCCAAATCTCAGTGTCAATCTATTGTTTGTTTCTCAGTTAACATGGACATGTAATATTGTGGAATTTTGGCTTAATCGATTCTATGTTTTTGGTTTGAATAAAGAAAAGTCAATTGTCATCGATGGGATTCTTAATCTGATGAACAATCTGTACAAATTCCATGACACAACTTAACCTGAAATTGAATCGACTGCACTTGTTGCTCACACTAATGAGAGAAGTCAAATTTGGCATGTGTGACTCAAACACCTAAATTTATGAAGTCTGTAGGAACTAGCAACTCAAAATATGGTTGTTGGTTTACCGAAGGTGTTTCCCCCCTGAAGGAGTGTGTAAGGGTTGTGTGCTTGGGAAGCATCATTAGGTACCTTTTGACTTTGGAAAAGCATGTCGAGCATGGAACCTACTAGAGTTGGTTTGTGATGTTTGTTGCATCAATCTACCTTCACTAGCAGGTGCAAGGTACATTTTAACCTTTATTGATGATTTCTCTCGTTTCACATGGGTCTATTTCCTAAAGAATAAGAATCTTGTGTTTGAAAATTTCAAGGAGTTTTGGGCCTTTTTTGAAAAGCAATGTGGCTGACCCATCAAGTGCCTAAGATCAAACAATGGTGGTGAGTATGTAAGTCGACCTTTTGAAGAATACCTGCTTCGATCTAATATTGACTGGAAATGGTCGGTTCCTCACACACCTCACCAGAATGGCATCACAAAATGCAAGAATAGAACGTTAGTTGAAATGTATAGATGTATTTTGCAAGCTAAAAATCTACCCAATCGCTTCTGGGTTGAAGTGGTGTATTGTACAAAATATTTGCTCAATCGCATCTCGACTCGAGTTGTTCCTTCTATGACTCTAGTCGAATGATGGTTTTGAAAGAAGCCTTCATTCAACCACCTCCATGTGTTTGGATGTGTTTCCTAGGATCACATATGTGATGATTGCAAAAGAAGTTGGATGAAAAGAGCCATGCTTGCATCATGATGGGCTACTATGAAGAGTCAAAATCATATCGATTGTTTGTGATCCAGATTATTTTCAGCATGAAATGAGAGTGGATATATAACAAAAAAATATATAGATATATTGCAAGAGAGACAATAATATAACATAAATATATCATATATATAACAAGAGGCACAAATATACAATAATACACAATTTCTATTAATGAGCGAAATCTACAAAACTGTAGAAATACAGAGCGAAAGACTCACAAGAATGGCGAAAGCTTATCTCTGAGAAAAAATCTGACGTATACTCACATTAGCAAGAAGATGATTACAATGAGGCTCTAAAGGTATTTTTAACATAAATAAAATCTAAAACCCTAACCCCAGAAGATGAAAAGCCAACAATTTTGTGGACCCCGTTTTGGGTCGTTTGGTGTATCAACTTCCTAGAGGCGTAACTTTGGCATACAATCTCCATTTGGGGCGAACGATAGGTCGTTGGAAAGGTATATTTGAGGAGATTCATTTTGGGGGCTCAATAAAATCCTTTGGATATCATTGAGGTTCTTGATCCCAAAAAAAAACTTCATTTAGGCCCTCAAAATGGCCTCGAAAGTTTAGGAACCGAAAAATTGTTAAAAATAGTAAATTGGCAGAAGAATGTTTTGAGCCAGTTGGAGTAGGTGGGTGGCCACCGATATCCACTTGGATAGATCCTCCCTCCTTAGAAAGAAATGGTATCCATTGCGTTTATTTCTCGGGGGAGAGGGAAAATCATTTGTTGAATCTGCATCTTGATGAGCTGCTTGCCTTGCTGGAGAAGTTGTGTTGCTTAGCTTGTTGACGACTGTCACAAACCTGTGGCTAGAAGGGTTGGACCTTTTTAAAAAGTCCAGATATATGAAAAAGGAATCCCTG
Organism: Picea sitchensis; assembly: GCA_010110895.2. Lineage (NCBI taxonomy): Eukaryota > Viridiplantae > Streptophyta > Pinopsida > Pinales > Pinaceae > Picea > Picea sitchensis. The sequence continues at coordinate 19,905 of SNQJ01S0231059.1, read as the reverse complement.
CACTTTTCTTCAATCTTGTGGACCTGATTTTTCTGGATAGAAGGTGCTTGGACTAAGGTTGCAGTGTTCTTCTATTCACCTTTTGAATATACTTTGAAGAAGCTGAATTTTGTAGTATGCGATACTACCTTGTGAAATTGTTTAGGTGGGACAATAGTTGTAACTACCTCTGGTATCTTGTAGATATGACCCCCTAGAGTAACAATGACACTACTGGGTCGAGACTCATAAATATCATGGCGCTTCCACATATATGGCTGGCCCAAAATAATATCACATACATCCAGTGGGGCAACATCACATAATACCTCATCCTTGAAGGGTTGGATGTTGTATGACAATCGAAATTGTTGGTTAACACAGAGATATCATCCTTGGTGAAGCTACCTGATGTTGTATGGATGTGGGTGTGGTGTTGTCGACAATCCCAACTAGTCGATGACCTCTGCTGAGATGAGGTTCTTCTGGATTCTGCTATCAACAATGAAATGCAATGGGGTCCCATTCACCCACATCTATAAATGAAAGAGGCGCTTCCCCTGTTCAATATTTGTTGGTTCTTCTAGTTGAATTGTTGCGATTGTGACAATAGCTGTGGGGTTTGCATCGATGATCTGTCTTCTCCCACTTTTGTTTTTGAATCAGATTCTGAATCGAGGTTCAGTTCCTTTTCTTTGATCTCAGCCAATAATGATTGTTTTTAGTGACATTCATCAGTGTTGTGCCAGGGGATTTTGTGGAAATCACACCACTTTCCAGTGTCCTTCTTCATATTCCCGTGACCCTTCTTTTCCCGTGGCTTGGACTGGTTTTTGGGAGGCTTCTTGTTAAGGCTGTCTTTATCATACTTTGGTTTTTTCAGATTTGTAGACCTAAAATCCCATTTTTTTGGTGCCTAAGTTTATGCTCGATTTTGACAACATATCGATAGGCATCTCCCAATGATGAGATGTCCAGAAACTCCATTTCAATTTGAATGTACCTGTGTAGAGCCCCACGATATTTCAGAACCAAATGTCACTCAGAGTCTTTGATACCCAGTTTGGTGCACAAGGTATGGAAGGTATTGGTGAACTCTGACACTGCTTGGCCCCTCTCTTGTCTCAATGTGGTCCATCTCATGTATTGGTCGTCATAGTTTCCAATAGGGTAATATTGTTCCTTGACCGCATCCAAAAAAAAATCCCAAGTGGGATCGACCCCATATATTCCAGAATCCTCTATGGAACTTTTTCTTCCAGTAATTTTCCCACTAATGTTTGACATGGGGGAGAGCTTTAAGGCGTGTGAAGGTGATATTTTCCCTGTCGAAAAAATTGTGAACAAAGAAATAACCTTCCAGCATATTTAACCATTTTTCTAGGGCATCTGCATCTATATGTCCTTGAAATACGAGAATATCAAAATTAACTTGTACCTTCAAAGGAGAGATGCCTCCAAAGTGGTCGCTTGATGAAGACGCAACAGTTGTTATCAACAGATGTTGAAGGATGTGGGAAAAATTCTCTATCATTTCGTCCCTTTGTCGCATGAGAGCTTGCTCAAGCAACATATTAATAGAATCACCTGATTTTTTATTTTTCTTTTCTTCCACCATGGAGGGTTTCTTGGGCGTGTGAGAGTGATTGTCCTCAAGAGATACAATCTCAAGACCCAACTTGTTATACTTGGACCTCATCGGGGACATGCACTGAAAACTGATCAAGAGCAGCCTACCCTTATACCACTGATCCAGATTATTTTCGACACAAAATGAGAGCGGAGATATAACACAGAAATATACAGAGATATTGCAAGAGAGACAGTAATATAATAGAGATATATCAGATATATAACAAGAGGCACATATATATAGTAATACACAATTTCTATTAATGAGAGAAATGTACAAAACTATAGAAATACAGATTGAAAGACTCACAAGAATGGTGACAACTTATCTTCAAGAAGAGATGTGACGACTACTCCCATTCACAAGAAGATGATTACAATGAGGCTCTAAAGGCCTTTTTTACATAAAGAAAATCCAAAACCCTAACCCTGGAAGATGAAAAGCCAACAGTTTTGTGGACCCCGTTTTGGGTAGTTTGGTGTATCAACTTCTCGAGGGCGTAACTTTGGAATACAATCTCTGTTTGGGGCGCACGATAGCTCGTTGTAAAGGTATGATCAAGGATATTCATTTGGGGTCTCAATCAGAGCCTTGTAATATCATTGAGGTGATCGATCCAAAAAAACTTCATTTAGGCCCTAAAAATGGCCTCGGAAGTTTAGGAACTGAAAAATTGCTAAAAATAGTAAATTGCCAGAAGACTATTTTGAGCCAGTTGAAATAGGTCTTCAAATAGACAGTCGAACATTGTTCCTATTTCAACTCTATCATCGACCTCTGAGTCAACTAGTTTGTCATCCTCTTTTTTGACTCGTCCATCGACTGAAGACCCTCCGACTTCTCATCGACCTACTCTAGTTAACAATAGTTCATTTGCTTCTTGTATACCTAGATGGGATTCCAATACAGTTGAAGTTGTTGGAGCTGATGCTAGAGATGTTTCCTCCAGATGACAAAATCGAAGTCAAAAGAAACAAGTCAGTGTTTCCTTAATGAATTGTGTGCTTGAAACATCTGATCTTATTATTGTCTCAGATGTTGAAGGACAAACTGAATGGGAGCTGTCCATGCAGATAGAAATGGATTCTTTGTCGAAGAATCACAGTTGGGACTTAGCTCCCTGATTGCAAGGAAAGAACATTGTGAAGTGTTGATGGGTATATCAGACTAAATTTACCTCTGCAGGTACTATTGTGTGACATAAAGCACACCTATTTGCAAAGATATTTTCTCAGCAAGAAGGCATCGACTAAACTGAAACCTTTTCCCATGTCGCAAATATGAACTTTATTTGATTGATTCTTCCCTTGCTGCTCATTTTGGATGGAAAATCCATTAGATGGATGTGAAGAGTGCATTTATTCATGGAGAACTTCCTTAAGAAATTTTCATGGAACAACCACCTAGCTTTGTGATAGATTCTAACTTGGTTTGTCGACTCAAAAATTTGCTTTATGGTTTGAAGCAAGCTCCTCGATATTGGTATGTTAATATTTATAGTTTTTTTTTTTCAAATTGGTTTCAAATGTTGTGAATCTGATCACAACCTGTATGTACTCCATACCAATAGAGACACCTTGATTTTTTTTGTATATGTAGTTGACTTACTCATCCCTATCAATAAAACCAATATAATCCTTAAATTGAAGAAACAACTTGTTGACTCCTTTGACATGACAGATCTTGGCACTCTGCATTATTTTCTGGGTCTTCAAGTATTACCACTATGTGATGGATTTTTCATTTCTCAGTCTAAATATGTGATGGATCTGTTGACTCATTTTAATATGACTGATTGCAAAACTTATGCTACTCCTTTTCAATTTGGAGTAAATCTTACCAAAACTTTTCAAACACACGCAATCAATGCTACACTTTATTGACAAGTGGTTGATAGTCTTATTTATCATACACATAGTCAACTTGACATTTCCTTTGTTGTTAGTGTGGTTTCTTAGTTTATGTAGGACCCTATAGAAAGCCACTGGAAGCAGTCAATTGATTTTTTTGTTATCTCAAGGGTACCTCTAATTTTTGTATCAAGTATTATCAAAGTTCATATTAGTTGATCGAGTTCACCGACTCCGACTGGGCTGGAAACAATGATGATCTAAAGTCCACTTCTAGATATGTGTTTCACTTTAGCACTAGACCGTTGGTGTGGTCGTGAAAGAAACATAAGGTAGTCTCTTTTTCGACTACGAAAGAAGAATATCATGGCGTTGTTCAATAATGTACTGAAGCAGTATGGATTCACCAACTTTTGGGAGAACTTGGCCTTCCTGTTCAAACCTTGAATACAATATACTATGATACCCATAGTGCTATGCATGTTGCTGACAATACCTTTCCCATAGTAAGATGAAGCATGTTGAGCTCTATGCTCACTATTTGAGACAATTGGTTCATGCCAATGTTATATCTCTTGAATATTGCAAAACATATGATGAGGTTGTTGATATCTTCACCAAACCTTTAGCTAAATCCATATTTATCAAGCTTCACATGATGCTTGGACTTCAAGAAGCTGCAATTATTGGGGGGGGTGGGGGTGTCATAATGACATAATTTCACCTCCTGAATCTCTAGCTACATGTACCGATGGGGGGTGTTGGAACACCAAGCGTTGATGGTTCATCACACATATATTGGGTTCAGTAGGTCGAGAGGTCAACCTACATTTGGATACATTCAGTCAAGTGATTGACCAACAAAATAAATTAGTCAGTTGAGTAGTCGATGTGCCTTTCGATTGGACAGTTGACCAACATATGAAGATAGTTGGGTGGTGGATCAACCAACCCAACAATCAACTATGAGTTGGATGCATATTCGGTCGGGTCGAACATCCTTGTTGAGCTAACTCAACAATGCATATTTGGTGGAGTCAAACTTAACAACCGACGGTTACATGTGGACAAGATCTTCTGGATTATATGGAACTTAGTTATATCTTGAGGTTATAAATAGTAGACCCCTTGGGTCATTATCATCATTCAAAAAAATATCATGTGGATCAATATGTGTAATATGCACTATGATGTTCTAATCACAGTGCGCTCTGCTTAAGTGTTGTAATGGTGTCTTTAGACACCACCCTCTCTCTTCAAAATTTTGGTTCCTCTTTGATTATCTGCAGTGTTGTGTTTTTTGTTTCATGTCATGTTCCACCCTATTCCCCAACACCATCCACAGATATATGAGGAGACATAAGTAATCAATGGGACTTTGCTGCATCTTTTGAGGGGTTACAATAAGAAGCATCCAAAGACTTGGGATGAAAATTTGATCTATATACAACACTCTTATGATAGAGTAGTCCACACTTCTAATAGTAAGTCACCTTTTGAAACTTGCTTTGGATATTTTCCACCTTCACCCTTGGACATTTATATGGATGACAAGGAGGAGTGAGGGACGATGTCATAGGGGAGGCATTGAGAGTAGAGAAAATTGTTGAAACTATTAGATAGATCCATGTGCAATTACAGGAGACACTGAAGAAGTCACAGGAAAAATATAAGGCCATACATGATCAACACAAAACCGAGAAGACATTTAAAGTGGGAGACACCGTTTTGTTACAGCTAGACAAGGAAATACTATAGGGTCCTGGTAAGAATATCAAGGCTCTATAGTATGGACTTTTTGAGGTATTAGAGAAGGTAAAAGATAATTCATATAGACTTGGTCCACCCCCAGACATACACATTTATTTAGTAGTGAAAGTGGAGAATTTGAAACTCTAAGAGGCTTCCATGTTGGATTAGGAGGAGGAGAAGGTCCTACATACCATATAGGACTTAACACTAGATGTTCAGGAAGAGTTGGCAGAGGACACAATTTTGAAAAAGAGGTCTAGAACTACAAGACAAGGGCAACATGACCTTTGGTGGATTGGGTTGAAAGACAACTTCTATGCAAGGAAAAATGGTACTCCAGGGAGAAGGTAGAGGAGAAATTTCCTCACCTCGTTTAGTAAAGATTTTGGGGACTAAAATCCTCCCTAAATGGGGAGGTGTGATCTATATTATATCATTATATAGTTTTTCATATATCTCAATACCTTCTCAGTGGAAAATATTGGAGGAATAAGCTTGCAAATCCATTTTAATAGCTGGTCCCAATTTTGAAAATTGGGTCCAAAAAACCATGTGAAATATTCTGGATCAATTTTGAGGCATCAAACGACATGTTTTTTGGGTCCAAACCTACTTTCAAGAAATATTACATATTATACACACCAATATATTTCCAATGGTGCAAGAATCACCTCAATCGAAGCTCATATGTGAAAGTTATGCCTCCCTAAAGTTGACCTACCTTGTTGACAACCATGGTACGAGTTGATGCCATGTCGTCCCCCATTACTCAAATGTGTGGGTCCAACCACATACTTTATTTCCATGAGAAATATAGAAGGTACAAACCTGATCACTAATTGAGAGTTGAGGAATTTAGAACCCTAACCCTAGATGACTATCAGGATATGTCAAATACCGAGCTGAAAGAAGCTTTGGAATATTAAAGAAGAAGGTCATTGAACAACTGGCATTGGCCTTACTAGATTTCAACAAAGTTTTCCAAGTCAATTGTGATGCAAGTGGATCAAAAATTGGAGTAGTACTTAGTAAATAAGGTAGGCCTATTTCTTTCTCTAGTGAGAAGTTGAATGAGACCAAAAGGAAGTACTCTATTTATGATCAATAATTCTATTCATTAATTCAAGGGTTGAAGAATCGAGACATTATTTATTGCCTAAGCATTTTGTGTTGTATATTTATCACCAAGCACTTTAGTATATTAATACTTAAGGGAAGCTAAATCAAAGACAAATGAAATGAAGAGAATTGTTGTAGAGTTACTCATTTTCTTTGAAGCAAAAATTAGGAAATTCTAACAAGGTTGTTGATGCATTGAGTAGGAGAGTGTTGTTGTTGAGTACTATTATTGTTGAGGTTGTGGGTCTAGATAGCATGGAAGTTTTATATGAGGATGATGCATATTTTGCAGAGGTTTGGAAATCTTGTAAGGAATCATGGAGTGTGGACTAAACTCCATAATTGGAATTCTTCACTTAGGAACTATTTTTGTTCAAGAATAATAAGTTGTGTATACCAAGAGGATCTATGAGAGAGGATTACATACTCGAGGATTCAATGGTCATTTTAGTTACGACAAAAGTAGATATTTGGTTGAGGAAATATACTTTTGATCAAGTATTGGAAAAGATGTGAGAAGGTTGGTTTAAGGTTGTAGGATATATTAACGTATAAAAGGAAGGAGTCAAAATATAAGTTTGTAGACACCATTACCTATACTAAAGAATCCATTGGAGGATATGAGTATGGATTTTTTTTGGGATTACCAAGAATTCAAAAAGGTAATTATTCCATAATGGTAGTTGTGGATATATACTCAAAGATGTCACATTTTATTACATGCAATAGGACAAGTGATGCTACAAATGTTGTTTTATTATTTCAAGAGATTGATTAGTTGCATGGGTTACCAAGGAGTATCACTTCAGATAGGGATACCAGATTCCTAGGACATTTTTGGAAAACCTTATGGAATAAATTAAGATCTTGATTGTATTTTAGTTCATCATATCACCTTTAGGAATATGGACAAACAAATATTGTTAATAGAAGTCTTGGTAATCCGGTAAGATATCTTGTAGTAGATAAACCAATGCAATGGGATTTGATCTTAGCAAAAGTTGATGCAATGGATTTTGATCTTAGCAAAAGTCTGATTTTTCCATAAAAATGTAATAAAAAATTATGTAGGGAAGACAACTTTTCAGATTGTGTATGGAATATCACCAAAGGGAGTGATAGATTTGTTTATTTTTCTTGTCATAGAGAATGTGAAGAGTGAATATGCATAAGTATTTGCAGAGTACATGAGAGATTTACATGAGTAGGTTAACAAGAAATTGTAGCAAAGCAATGATAAGTACAAGGGGAAGGTAGATCTGAAAATTAGAATGAAGGCATTTACAGAAGGAGATTTGGTCATGGCGCATTTGAGGAAAGAGAGGTTTCCCAGGGGAATATATAATAAGCTAAAATCCAAGAAAATAGGACCATGCATAATCCTTAGGAAGATTTATGATATTGATACACATTAGACTTGTCGGATGACATGGATATTTCACCCATTTTTAATGTTGCAGACATTTATGTGTATCATGAAGACCTTGAAGAAGTAGAGGCGGTTGAGAAAGAGCAAGTGGTAAATTGGTAAAAACATATTTCAGTAAAGAATAAATAGGAGGTTGAAGAGGTGTCGGTCACAAGATAAGGAACAAAGAGTACAAAAAATATTTAGTTAAGTGGAAAGACAAAGGTTCAGAGGATGCATCATAGATTTTTTAAGAGCAACTTCGTCAACTTGTGGGACCATATTCATTTGAAAAATTTTCTAACCATCCCTCATGAGAAGGAGCTTATGAAAATTTTCAACCAAGGGATTTTGATGTAGGAGCATCCCTAGGGTTTTGGAAATCCTATATCACCAAACAAAAACATTTTCAATTTATTTTTGTTTTGTTTCAAGTTTTTCATATTTTCAACACACAACATATTGTTCCCGTCTTTTCATTGGTGCACACTCAGACCTTGGGATCAAAAGATGAATTTTGGATATGTTTTAGAGGAGGTATTTATCTACCTACACAACAAATTTCAAAAGTAGAAAGTGAGTTTATACCCCATGCCCAAGCCCAAAATAAGAATATAGAGAAATTCCAGTGCAAACAATGACTTAGTATTTTGATCGTTGTGTGTTCATATTTTGGAATAAAGGTATGAAATTTGGATCAGGGGTTAAGGAAACATTTATCTAAATGATAAAAAAATTGAACAAATTTTACACCGCACATATGCCCAGAACTAATGCATAGTTATTTCCATATTTTATTTCTCTATTAATAGAGGACTAGTATTTTGATTGGTGTGCTCACATACTTTGAAGTTAAGGTATGAAATTGGAATATGTTGTAGATGGAAAATACATTTAACTTCTAACCAATTTTAATAAAAACATATTGAGTTTAATTGCCACGCCCAAGCCACATACATTTTAGAGACCATAGACAAAAAATTCCATAAAGATGGGTTCAATATTTTTCCTTGTGCGCAACCAATATTTGGAATTAGACTCTGAAAATTTTACAGGATGCATAGTACATGTTTCTATAATTTCCCTCAAAATTTCATATAAAAAAATTAAGTTTAATTGGTTCAAAAAATTCAAACATAGAGTGTGACAGGAGTAGTCCAGAGTTTCCGCACGTTCATAATTTTTCTAATTCGACTTTGAATATTCAAAATTTGAATTATGGATTGTATCTAAGAGGTTGAGAGACAATAATTATCTTCCATTATTCAAATTATGTAATTGTTTAAGTTGAATAGTCATTGAATCTAGCTTAAATATCTGAAGCCTTGATGTAATTGGGGCCTTTGGTGTCTTATAGATTATCCTATAGAGTGAGTATGTGTAGAATTCATAGCTTTTAATGGTTCTATGAATGTATGAAGCTGAGAATTGATGTATTTTCATTGAATGATTAAAGAATGAGATCTGTTTTGTTGATTCATGTGTGTAAGCTCTCTAAAATTGTGTGATTTGTTTTTGAGTTTTTTTTATGTGATTATTATCATAGCCTAGTGTTGCATCTGCAATGGATAGGGGGTTAATAATTATGACAAAAAAATATGGATTTACTAATGTAAGGTGCTAGGGAAAGATATAAACTTTCAAAACATATAATTGTGTTAATATTTGACTATAATTGATCCAAGGTATATCTCTCCATGTTTACTAGAGGATAATCAACAATTCAAACTCTTCTTTCCTACAATACTACTACACTTGATGGGATGGATTTTCTAACTATCAGTGTATAAGAGAAAGGAAATGCACGAGCTTCTACTTTTATTAGCTAAGAGGAATATGTTTATGGTTGATATAGGGTTGGTTGAAACTTGAGGTGCCTAAAGGAGTTTTCAATAAGATAATTTATGGGAAGTGTCTAGTTCTATCCAAGTCTTCAGCACTACGGGTTCAAATAAGTGATAATTGGAGCCTATAGGTGGTTATTTTTATGGTGGACTAATAGCTCAAATTAGAGGTGGAATCTACGTAATATTTATGTGGATGGGAGGTGAATTGTTCCTTTACAACTAGTTAGATGGATAGCTTTATTATTAAAATGAGTATTTATTCCTATTACAAAGTTCTTTATCTATATTTTGCATTTTGGTTATTTGATTCATTGGATTATTTTTCATGTTTGACTTTTGTTTTAATGGAATTGTAAGAGGTGAAGGAATATTTGTTTATTGAGCATATTTATGGATTGTTTATGGTTATATTATAATATTTTTCTTTACACGAATAAATTTTGCAATCTAGTTTCATTAGAAATCCATGGTGGTGTTTTTGTATGCCAATTTAGTTCACAATCAACAATTCTGACTAGTTTATGTAGAAATTCTATTATTTGCTGAAGAGGGAGCCTATTTCCCAATGTGGAGAAAATGGGTGAGTTTTCCACAACCGCTCTTTCTACAAAATTAGAAAGAATATGGAAATGAGAACTCAAAACAATTAATGTTTTCAATTAATCAAAAGAGGCTTATGAGATTTGTCCAAATTGGGTCATGTGGATTATGTGAATATGGTTGTGCAGAGTCCTTTGAAGATGAACTAGGAAGGTTGTTAATTAGAACAAGCATATTAAAGTATTCATTAAGTAAATTATAGAAGGGAAAGAGGAAAATCAATCCAAATTATGAAAGTATTACATATCCATTAAGAGAAGATATACCACGTTGTTGAATGACAATCTCTAGAGTGTTATACCTTTGCCACAATGATGTGTCTATTGAGGGATTCAACCCACTCTACTTGAAGGGTTCTCTCAACATGATTTCAATAAAAAAGTGAGATTACACTCCCATTTTAAGGAAAAATCTAAAAGATGAAGTGAGTTTACAAGCAAGTTGTTCAACATGAATACTACCTTTCATGAATATCTTTTATCATAATGTCACTTTTAGGAAGCCTCCCATCTTGGGTTTGTAAAATAGTTGACGTGGAATTTTACAATTTCTCCATCTTCTTTTCCATTTGATCCATATTTTCATCCATCTTCTTTTCCATTTGTTCCATCCTTTGATTCATCAAGATTTTCATTTCATCATCCATTTCCATTTTAAATGTTTCTTGGGAACATGAGAAATCCATAAGTTTCAACACACTACCACTCATTTACTCGACTTGGTTCTTCAATTGGGATATCTTGTTTTCGAAGTCTTCACTTTCTTAATACATCATATGTGAGCTCTCTGGATGTTTATTGAGACTAGAAACTCTTGAAGGAGCCCTTTCCATTGGATAAAATAATAATACTCCTCTTTTTTCTCTTTATTACAAATTTTAAATCACTAGAAACATATCTTCCAATTGAAATTTATGCCTTTAAAACCTTACTTGGGAGATTATCTCACTATTTGTCCTTTCTCTTGATGTATCTCTACAATTCCAACCCTTCTAAGTTTGAAATTTTGGTATGTAATACTCTAATGTTTCTTCTTTTCAATGCCACATGTTTGACAAAAATTTGAAGTGCCAAGTGAAAGTTACGGTAATTTTCCCAAAACTTGTTGATTCTTAGCTCTTTCTTGATAGATAACTTGTATGGAATGCCACTACACATATGTGGCATAGTGTTGGGGAGTCCTTATATTTATGATAGAAAATAATTCTTCTTTCGTCATGAGAAAAAATACCACCTTACTAAGGGGGGAGTGGAATATATTGTTAGAGCACACAACATGAGGGTAAATGCGACACTTGTTAGTGCAAGGCAAATGAAAAGACTCATAAACACTAATAAGAGATATGTACTCATGGTCATCAAAGAGAAATATGTCAGGACATCCGACGCTTTCCAAGGATGTGATCCATCTCATAAAAGTGAATTAATTGATATTGTTTCTAAGTATGATGATATTTTTCAGGAACGATATGGATTACCTCCTAAGAGGGAAATCCAACATGAGATACATCTTTAGTGGGATTCTCCTCTTCCTAATGTGGGCATGTACAGGATGTCAGTTGTGGAGATGACAGAGATCAAGAAGCAGGTACAAGGCTTATTGGATCAAGGGGTCATCAGGCCCATTTCATCTCCTTGTGGTTCTCCGATCGTGATGGTGCCAAAGAAAGATGGCACACAACGAATGTGTGTCGATTACCAGGCCTTAAACAAAATCACGGTGAAAATTGATACCCTCTTCCTCGTATAGATGATTTACTTGATCAGTTGAAGAATGTTGTTTATTTCACTAAGTTGGATTTGCACAGTGGATATCATCAAATCAGGGTAGTAGAACATGATACATGGAAGACTGCTTTTAAAACCAAACAAGGATTTTTTGAGTGGTTAGTTATGTCGTTTGGGCTTTGTAATGCTCCGACAACTTTCATTCGTGTGATGAATGATGTATTTTGGACTTTCCTAGATGACTTTGTTATTGTATATTTAGATGACATTCTTGTTTTTAGCGGGACTTGGGATGAACATGTAAGGCATGCAAAGCAGGTATTGGATACTTTGCAAAGGGAAAAGTTGTACGTGAAAATGTCTAAATGTGAATTTGGCAA
>SNQJ01S0231058.1:0-14229 GCA_010110895.2 Picea sitchensis | reverse complement strand
GATGATCCCACTAAATCATGAAAGCGAGTAAGATCCAAACCATTCAGATGCCACCTCACCATGGAAGATTCTCCTTCTAGAAGATTCGAGAAAATGCTCGTTTTTCCCACGTGTAAGCATTCTCGCATCCTACTTATAGTGAAACCTGTGAACTGTTCGCACCCTAGCTATGATGCAGCCTACGAGAATCAGGCATTCTCGCACCCTAATACATAGGCAACCTGCCAACTTCCTTTTTTATAAGGTTTTTACACAGGAAAGTGCAACCTCTTTTCTCAGGAAAAGTTCTTCTCCCTTCTCTCTTCAGGAACTCAGGATACTGATCCCTCTGAAGGCAACATATAGGTTTAAATCATTAACGATCATAGGGATGAAAAAAATAATGTGTAACAACCAGGGTGGCATTGTAGCCTTGCAAGATTGTTTGATAACATATTTCTCCTACGACAAGCCGGTCCGGAACATGAGCTGGTAGGAGATGTGGTGCTCCGATGGCCCCGAACACCCTGATGTAGGTGGAACACTCGTCCAAATACCAATGGCCTACCTTGGATATCATCTTTTTGGCTGCGCCAATAGCCTTAGGCATTCCTTCTTCAAAAAAATAAAATAAATTTGAGCGATGAATTCAATGCATATGAGAGAGTAGGATTTCTTATACCTATTTTCCCATAGCACGCTGAAGTAGACGTGGACTGGGAGTTCTGCAACATACCAACTCAGATTCATGCTGACAAAGACATTTCTGATGCACATGACATCAAACAAGTATGAAGCCATGTAAAACGTTGGCGCTTCCCCTTCCTTTGGCGTGTGGGCCTGCTGCACACAGATGCTCAGTTTCTTGGATATTATTGCTCCCCAGTTGAAGATGCATCCGACGATCGCAACTGTGTATGACAAGGGCATCCATGCCTCTAAAAACTTGGAGCAATCTTTCTCTCTGTACAATTGACAGATGAGAGCCATCAGATAGACATATGGCTCCCTTAAATTGGCTGTACCATACCAGCCAGTGCTCCGGTTGGTGAACTTCTTGTCATCCCTCCACCATGAGACCATCACCCGGCTGGTGTCGTGGTGTTCATCGAAATTCATCATGAAGTCTTTTTTTAGACACTCCTTGAGGTCTCTGAGTTTGTAATACTTCTCAACTTCTACCGGGAGGAAAACTCCGACACACCCGCCATTGTCATCATTGATTAGACACTTATGTGTGTCTGTGTGGTTGATGAGCCATTTAAGAACCTCTATGAAGGGAAAAATGGGGGTTCTTCTTGCTACCATATGTAGATATGATTGTGGATATTCAGGAACACCTGGTCGTCGAGCACCCTTATGTCTGGATCACTGTGTGGGACATATTCCAGGTACTCTTATCGGCTAATCCTGTTAAAGAGATACCTCCAATGTTGGGGAGCCATCTTGGATCATGTGCTTGCCTCTATATCGCCAAAGGACGGAGGCTAGATGAAAACCTTCTTTGTTGATGTCTTAATGACAGGTTCTGACCTCAGGGCTTATTCCAATTGTTTTTTGATCCTTGGAGAAGAGCCTTAGCCTACCTCTAGTTCTTTCAGCTTTGGTGCCCTTGACGATAATCTAGTAGTTGGATTTCTTGGCGGCATTGTTCCTGCAACTCAAAATAAATTTTCAGAGACTGTGTAAAAACAAAGAACCGGATAAGAACGTATAAATTATAGCCATGTAAAATTCATAGACTCGGATACATACCTCTGGAGCTTGTTAAAACTTGGTTATTTTGATAATCATGGAGTTGATACAGCCTTCGAGTCACTCATCTTGCTCCTTTAGATGCTCCAGAATTATCTTATGCACAGAATGATTTCATTTACAACATCTCAAGAGAATTTAAACATGGAATATCTTACTGTGTCACATCATCCATTCAATTCGGGTTATGAGTGAAATTTTAACAAATCTGTCGCTGAATCTATATAACTTAAATTCATCGTGGGTTGACGACGGAGGCGCGGGTGGTGATGTGGGCTATCAATGGTTTTAAACAGATGTTTTGATTAGTGCACGAGGTAGAAACTAATGCAAGATCAGGTATTAATTAGCTCCTTACATGCTCAAATTCGATCGTATCTAATGCTAAAACGTCCCATCATGTCTCTCTCACAGTGGGTGTACCGGGGATCAGGGATATGCTATGAACATTTTCATTGATGTCCTCCTCCAAAAATCTCTAATGTCGATCGACCTCACCGTACAATGCTGCTGTGGCAAAGATGACTTGGAGGTGTGACTTGGACTTAGGGAACCAAGAATGACTTAGGATAAAACTAGACCGTACGATCCTCCTACCGGGTAAATACACGTGTTGCTAAAGAACAGTGACTTAATTAGCGTGTATTAATCAGAGTTGGGAATTTCCTTAAGTTATTCATTCAAAAAAAAAACCTTAGCTTGCCAACGCCGAAAAAGTATCCAGGGTCGACGATCGACGATAAACCTATCAAGTTCTTTCAGATTGACTTCCTTGAAAAATTCCCGATGCCGAAAATGCATTAGGGATCGACAATCGGGAATAACTTTTATCACGGTCAGAATGTGTGTTGCAATCCTTCTAGGTTTCCCCCGATTCTGAAAAGTGAGTTGGGAATTAGCTATTGGTGATGTCATTCCATTCTTCATTAAAGCCTATCCCATACCGTCTTTTACCGATGTCGAAGAGGAATCGGCTATCGACATCATCTTTATGAGCAAATCAAAACTTCCTTTTGTCAATGCTGATGGAGATCGACGCTCGACGACTGAGATTTTCCAAGTGGTTCCTTTTCCTTCTTTGAATTTCTTCCGATGTCGACCCTGAGCACGTTCAATGAAGTGTTTGGCTGTCGATTCTTTATTCAAGTGTTAATGTATTTTTTATTCATGAGGTTTCATAAGTTCAAGCAAACCTGAATGGGTGATGAGAGTCATGAAAATAAGAAAAGACAAAAACATTTTTCAAAAATGAAATCCAATCAGATAGTGTAAAATATCAAGTGGTACCCAAAAAGTAAAAATTTGACAGAGGAGTTTTTAGGGTGTGTTGAGTGCTCAACACACTGTTATCAGTTCTCAACACCTTAATCTTCTTATCTATCTAGTTTTCTACAAGAGACTTAAACTCTTTGAATTTCTCGAAAACCTCTCCTTTCTTCCTTAGGAAATACATCCATGCCTTGTTCGAAAACTCATCTATGAAGGAGACATCATCCGCGGATACACCAAGTGAAGGCATTGAAACAGGGCCAACCACATCACTACGAACCAACTCTAGAATCCCCGTTTCTCTTGTCACTCCATATGGGAACCTCACTCGACTTTGTTTTCCATATATACAATGTTCACAAAAGTCAACTTCTAAATTACATTGAGGAAAATCTTCGATCATACCTTTTTTATGAATAGCTCGAATTATTTTTTCTCCAATATGTCCCATCCTCTTGTGCCATAGCATGGTCAGGTAGAATTTATGATGAATTCTCAAGTCAGTTTAAATTGACTCATCCCAAGTCGAGTCGAAGTCAACTCGACTTTAGGAACAATGAAGCTATTGCATCTAGTGGATTTGACACTCCCTAATAACTTGTATAGGGTTCCAATCCGAACTCCTTTCATTAAGACCATCACACCTCTTACCATATTGCACATATCCTTCTGAAATAGAGTGTGCACCCCTGTATCACTCATATTTCTAATAGATATCATGTTTCTTTCCAAACCCTAAATGTGTAGCACACTTGGAAGGGTTCTACTCCTCCCATCCTGTAGTACCAGTCAAACTCTTCCTCGTATGACAATTTTGGTTGTCAATTCATATCCCAAGAACACATCTCCTCCTTCATATTTCTCATATCCACATAACCATTCTCTATGTTGTGTCATATGATAGGATTCTCCTGAGTCGATCAACCAAACATCTTGATCTGACTGTGTACTAGTCGATGCCAGGTACACATTGCCTCCCTTATCCAAAGTCGTCTTTCTCTTAGTTGACTGCTTCTTGTTGGATCCTACACTAACTTCCATTTCCTTTGACTTGCAGTCCCTTTTGTAATGCCCAACTTTATCGCATTTCCAACATCTTCTCATTGAATGAACAAGGGATTTATATCTACCCTTTGAATTAGACTTTCTAACGAAGAATTTTCCTTTATCTCCATTGATTGTTCAACCTCTCACCACTAATTCATATTTGGTCGATCCTTCCATGTTCTTCCTTCTCATTTATTCTAATAATATAGATGCAACCAAGTCTTCTAGCGCTAATGTGATTGAATTTCTCCCTATAACCATGACTAAGCTATCCGAGGAGTCCAACAAAGAACATAACAGGATAACACATTTCTCCTCCTAAGTGATTTAATATCCATAGAAGATAACTGGCTTATAATGGTCTTAAATGCATTTAAATGATCAGTCACCAAAGTTCCCTCACTCACCCTCGGGAGATACAATTTATTTATGAGAAAAAGCTTATTTACCAGGGATTTCGACTGGTACAAGATCCCCAACTTGTCCCACAGTTTCTTGGCCGAATCTTCACCTGAGACATTCAACAATACCAAATCTACAAGACAAAGTTGAATCATACCCTTTTCCCTTCTCTCAAGTTTCTCCCATTATTTCGTCAACATACCTATTAGCATGGTACTTGGACATACCATGGTACTTGGACAAAATATTGTCCATTTTTCTTGATCTATAAGGATATATTCAATTTTAATCTTCCAAAGCTCAAAATTCTGGCCTTTGATTTTTTCGATCTCTATTCTTGAGCTGCTCGCCATTATTTAACACAATCTTTAAATATTTTTGACTTATGACTCTTACTGAAACTAAGGTTTAGCTCAGATCCAAGGCTATTAAAACAAGATCTGATACCACATGTTATTAAACCAAGCTCTGATACCACATGTTAGGAAACAAGGAACACTTCCATGCTAAACCTAACATAAGAGAGGAAGAAATATTTAAACAAGAAAGTAAATGAAAAATTTAACACGCAATACATAGAGATTTTATCCTGGAAATCCAAACTGAGAAAACCAACATTCCTTGAGCGTTCTTCTCTCTTGTTGTATTATTCATTCAGAATAAAAGGTTACATTCCTAACATTGGTCCATAAATAAGACAAAATCAACATCATACCTTCTTTCTTTACATAAGAACAACCCTGTAGACAATTTGTCTTACATCTGCATGACGAAAAACCTCTATGATTATTGGTTTTCTATTCATTATCCTTTTACAACATTACAACATGCCTTCTTTATACGATTTATAGTAGGAAAAACCTTAAATAAAAGGCACCCAAAGATGGTTACAGATCCATGCAGATCATTGGATACAAATCCCACAAATATCAGTATTCTGTTACAATCAACTACCAAGTCGGATTACCAGTCGACTACCAGTCTACCTTCATTTGGTCTTCAGTTGGTTTCCATATGCCTCCCTATAGACCTATTTTCGATTGACCTATTCAACTTGCTTTCGATGTATTCGACTTTGACTTTACCCGGTCGAGCCACCTTGACCTTCGACTTGCTGTTGATTCCTTTGACTTCGACTTTACCCAGTCAAACCACCTTGACCTTTGTCTTGCTGTTGATTCCATAAAATTTGACTGTTAAGCGATCCACCTTGATCTAGGTGGATATCAGTGGCCACCCACCTTTTCCAACTCCCTCAAAACAATTTTCTGGCAATTTTGGCAACTTACTATTTTTAGCAGTTTTTAACTTCTGGGGCCATTTTGAGGGCCTAAATGAAGGCTTTCGGGACAAAGATTCTCAAATATATCCTAAGGCTCTAATTGAGCCCCAAAAATGAATATGCTCGATGATACCTTTCCAATGGGCTATCGTGCTCCTAAAATAAAGATCGTATGCAAAATTTACAACTCCTAGAAGTTGATGTACTAACTTACCCAAACGGGGCCCACATGACTTTTGGCGCTCCATCTCCTAGGGTTAGGTTTTTGGATGTATAGGGTTTTTGACATTCTTGTTTATTGTAAAAAGGGCTTCATATCCTCATTATAATCATCTTCTTGCAAATGAGCGCAACCGTCACATCTCTTCTCAGAGATAAGCCACCACCATTCCAACAAGCTTGTTTTTCGCTGCATTTTACAATTTCAACTTATTTCCTTATTGAATAGAAAACCAATTTTAATGTATCTCTGTTATTCTTTTTTAAGCATATTTTAATAATATGTATTCATTTCATTCTTCTCATAAAATCTAGATCAGTGGTATTAGAGCAGTCTTCTCCTTGTCATCTTAATGCATGTCCCCAACGAGGTTAGGGTATAAAGAATTGGGTCTTGAGATTGTTTCTCTTGAGGACAACAACTCTCGCACGCCCAAGAAACCTCTCATGGCAGGAGAAAATAAATATGATGGGACAAGAAATCCTTTCAAAATTTTGCTTGAGGAATCCATAACGCAACATAGGAATGAGATGATGGATAGTTTCATGCAAATCCCTCGACGACTACCAACATGCGACACATATTCCTTGAGTGGAGGCACTTCCCCCTTCAAGGTAAAAATAATCTTCGATATTCCTATATTTGAAGGTCAGATAGATGCAAATGTTATAGACAAGTGGTTGAATCTTCTAGAAGGGTATTTTTCTGTCCATAACCTTTTGAATTGAGAAAATATTACATTTGCACTCCTTAAGGCCATTCCCCATGTCAAAGATTGGTGGGAAACTTTCTGTGAGCAAAGGGAAACATAAGAACCCGCATTATTTACAGTCGTGACCACCTAAGAATCCTTCAGGGATGCTATTAAGGAACAATACTACCCTATCATAATTTATGACGACTTGTATACCAAATGGACCACAATGCGGCAAGAAAGAGACCAAGTAGTGCTAGAGTTGACAAATATCTTCCATACCTTGCGCACCAAGCTGGGTATCAAAGATTCAGAGCGACATCTTGTTCTCAAGTATCGCGGTGATCTGCATAGATACATCCAGACTGAAATAGAATTTCTGGACATCTCGTCCTTGGGCGCGGCCTACCGATATGTTGTCAAAATCGAGCAGAAGCTCAAACAAAATACATGACAATTTGGGCCTGGGAACCCCTCAAAAACAAATCTAGGAAGGGGAGGCCCCAACCCATAAAACAAAGGATAGAGAAAAGATGGAAAGTATCAGGGCAACCAGTCCAATCCATAAGCAAAGAAGGACACTAAAAATACAAAGAAAGATACCGGGAAGTGGTGAGACTTCCATAAGAGCCCTTGGCATAACACTGTTGATTGCCGCTCAAAGTAGTCGCTGGTGGTCGAAGTGAAAGCCTTTGAATCAAGTGCAGGTTCTGACTTTGAGTCAGAACCAGAAAGGGGAAGAAAAATCATTGATGTGGAACCCAGTGCCAACATTGCTACCACCAAGCTCCAACCTGGTTAACCAGATGGGCCAGAAGAAGGAGAGCACCTCTTCCATTCACAGATGTGGGTAAAAGGCACCCCGTTGCACTTCATCGTTGATAGCAGTAGCCAGAAAAACCTCATATCAGTAGAGGTTGTCAAGTGGCTTGCCCTGCTGACAATGACGCACCCACAACCATACATTATTGGATGGCTCTGCCAAGGAAGTGATCTCTGCATCAGCCAACAGTTCCGACTGTCGTACGACATCAAGCCCTTCAAAGACGAGGTATTGTGTGATGTTTCTCCTCTCGAAGTTTGTAATGTTCTTTTGGGCTAACCTTATTTATGGAAATGTCATGCTCTATATGAGTCTAGGCCTCGTATTGTTATTATTACTTTGAACAGGAAATTGTATAGGATACTCGAGGCAGTCCCTCCCAATGCTATTTCCTTGATATCTTCCAAGCAATGTAGGAAGGTCATCTCTCATACCGGGAAATTTGTCTTCTTCATGATTCTCTCTCAGAGTGAGCGAAATATCACAGTCACATCCAAGACCTCCACAACCAATATCTCCACACAACAAAAGCAAGTGGATAAGGTCATGGAAGAATACTCAGATATCTTATCCTCTCCTACCGGGGTACCTCTGCACTGCCAGGTCAAGCATCCCATAGATCTGACCCTAGGCGCACCGCTACCCAATGGGCCAGTCTACCAACGCTCTCTGTTAGAAAATGAAGAGATCAAGAGGTATATCCAAGAACTACTTGACAAGGGGCACATATGTCCCAGCTCATCGCCTTGTAGAAGGCCAATCGTGTTGGTGCAGAATAAAGACGGGACCTGGTGAATCTGCATTGATTACCGGCCCTGAATACAATCACAGTTCGAAACCAGTACCCAATTCCCTGAATCGACGACCTCCTTAATTAGTTCATGGGGTCAAAATACTTCATTAATATTGATCTGAAGTCTGGCTACCACCAAGTCCCAATAGAACATACAGATGTATGGAAGACCACCTTCAAGTCAAAATAAGGTCTTTTTGAATGGCTGGTCATGCCCTTTGGTTTGACAAGTGCTCCAACAACGTTTATGAGGATGATGGACGATATCCTATGACCTTTCACCAATACATTTGTAGTGGTGTATCTGGATGACATCCTCATCTACAACAAGACTTGGGTGAAACACTTACAACATATTCAGCAGGTTCTGCACACCCTGCAACAACACAAACTATATGAAAACTTGAAAAATGCTCATTCGACATGGATAGGGTGCATTACTTAGGATACATCATTGATAGACATGGTGTGCATGTGGATCCAACCAAGATCTAGGTCATCCGTGATTGTCCAACCCTAACCACACTCACTGAAATTCAAAGCTTCTTGGGCCTCGCCAATTTCTATTGTAGGTTCGTGTTGGGATTCTCTCATATTGCATGGGCCCTCAGCCAAGTAACCAGGGGTTGCGGTAAGGAAAACATTGTGTGGGGCATGTTGCAACAAAAAGCCTTTGATGAATTGAAGAAGCATTTGTGCTCATCCCCATTACTTTCATTACCATACCTGCAACATCCCTTTGAGATCGAGACATATGCTTCAGACTATGTTGTGCGTGTCATTCTCACTCAATACGACCACCCTGTGGCATATCATAGTGAGACACTATCACATGTTGTATGTAAGTACACTAATTATGACAAATACATGTACTCCATTGTGCAAGCTTGCCGCCAATGGAGACATTACATTCTTGGGAAGGAGACAATCATCCACACTGATCACAAGCCACTACAGTTCATGCAGACCCAAGAAAAATTGCAGAATGAACGCCATCAAAAGTGGTTCCCTGCTCCACCAGAAGCTGAAAAATCCACCTGGTTCATTGAGAAGATCCATCACATCCACCAATAGGTTCAGGATATTCTACAAAATTCTAATGCAAAGTACAAGCAACGCCATGACCAACATCGGGTGCCACATAAGTTTGAGGTGGGAGACAAAGTTTGGTTGCACTTGCATAAAGAACAACTTACAAGGACCCATTAGAAGCTTCAACCACTCCTTTATGGGCTATACACCATCACCAAGGCTGTGGGTGACAATTATTTTGAGCTCAACATTCCCCCTTTCCTTGGCCTGCACCCAGTCTTCAACGTGGCTCTGCTTCGACCATGATTCCCACCATTATTGGACACCTCAGAGATAATAGAGTATTTGACACCAACAGAGCTCAACCCTGACTGCATGCAACATGAATCTAGTGATCATATTGTGGAAACAAAAATCAAGGTCACTCGACAATAAATGATCCAACTTTATCGAGTTGTCAAAACAGGGCAACTCCTGCACCAAAGCAAGCGGCTCACCCAGGGCCAAATTCAACATAAATTTCCTCATCTGATGGGGGAAATCAACGCAATGGTGACCATTGATTCCTAAGGAGGGAGGATTGATATAGGTGGATATCAGTGGCCACCCACCTTTTCCAACTTTCTCCAAATAGGTTTCTGACAATTTTGGCAATTTACTATTTTTAGCAGTTTTTAACTTCCGGGGTAATTTTGAGGGCCTAAATGAAGGTTTTTCGGGATAGAGATTCTCAACGATATCCAAAGGCTCTGATTGAGACCCCAAAATGAATTTCCTCGACGATACCTTTACAATGGGATATTGTGCGCCTAAAACAAAGATCGCATGAAAACATTACGACCTCAGGAAGTTGATGTACTAACTTACCTAAACGGGGCCCACATGACTTTTGGTGCTCCATCTCCCAGGGTTAGGTTTTTGGATGTATAGGGTTTTTGACATTAATTTTTATTGTAAAAAGGCCTTCAGAGCCTCATTGTAATCATATTCTTTCGAATGAGCGTAGTTGTCACATCTCTTCTCAGAGATAAGCTGCCACCATTCCAACAAGCTTGTTTTCCGCTGCATTTTACAGTTTCAACATATTTCCTTATTGAATAGAAAACCAGTTTTACTGTATCTCTGTTATTCTGTGTTAAGAATATTTTAATAATCTGTATTCATTTCGTTCTTCTCATAAAATCCAGATCACACCTCGACCGAAATTTCACTGCAAAGAGTATAAAAACCCAACATTATGGTCCTTTGATTCAGGGCTCGAATTGTCACTCTATTCTCTGGAATTGGGGAAGGAGTTCACAGTCTTGAAACTATATGGTCCATATTATGAAAGAGTCGCCTTTTGGGATATGTTTTTTAATTTAATATTTTTAATCCATCCCTTCACAGTTGTTGGAGGAGACTTGAATTTTTCTATTGGGCATGTTGAGGTATGGGGGGAGTCTTCCCAAGTGGATACACTCTTTGAATATTTTGTGAAAAAGTTGGAGGATAGTGGGTTATTTAATGTGGAATCTATAAATACCAATCCAACCTAGAGGAATAATAGGGTTGGTGCTAATAGTGTTTCTAATAAGTTAGATAGGTTTTATTATAATTTCAAATTTAGGTCAAGGTAGTGGGTTGATTTGGGTGGTGACTTTGATTACTTCCATATTTTCTTGGAAGTGACTAGCTTGGGGAGAAAAAACCTTGTACCTTTCAAATATAATTTATCTTGGATTGAGGATGGAGGTTTTGTTTAGGTGATTAAGAATTAGTGGGCACCTTATGAGAAGGAATTAAAGGAGGTGGAGTATAATATTGAGGCTCTCTATTTATAGGAGTCATGTGGTTTTTCTAACAAGGAGCATAAGGCTAGGGATATGGATTTGGAGAAGAAAAAGTGATTTCTATTGGATGAAAAAGATGCTACTTGGAGATTAAAGAAAAAGGATTTAAGGATTGGAAAGGGAGATGAGAATTATAAATTCTTCCACCAATTTTCAAATCAGAGGATGTGTGTAAATACATTTTGGAAATTTTAGAGTAGGGATGACACTAAGATATATCATTTTGAGGATTTATTTAAGGTTGGGTGAAGAATTTTAAAGACTTATTTAAAGAAGACACTAGATCTACTATTGCATAAGTGTTAAAGATGACATAATTGTCTCCTAGATTTGTGTTTAAGGAGGATAATGATATACTAATGGAGGATATTCTGAAAGAATATCTTCAAGATATTCTACATTCTTTCTAGAAAGACAAAATCATAGGACCTGATGGCTAGCTTGTGGAATTTTCTATTGGTTTTTATGAGGTTATTGAGATGGATATGTTGAGAGCTATTGATGAGACAAGGGTTTATGGAAGGATGATAGCTACATTTAAATATATATTTATTGCACTCATTCCTAAATCAAACAATCTTGATATCTTAGAGGATTTCAGACCTATATCACTTTGTAGTTGCGTCTATAAAATTATCTCAAAGGTCATTTCTAGGAGGGTGGAGGTGCTACTATAAGAAACTATCTCTCAAGAAAAATTTGGTTTCTTGGTTGGGAGGAAAATTCATGAAGTTGTGGGGGTAGCTCAAGAATAATTTCATTTTATAAAAGTTAAAATCCTATCTGCAATGGTGATCAAGGTGGATTTATCCAAATCGTATGTCAGAGTGAGCTATCTCTACTTGCACCTTATGTTGATTCATTCGGGTTTCAATATTCAATTTGTGAATTAGGTAATGACTTGTGTTTGATCAATATCATTTTCTGTGTGGATTAATGGCTCAACCTCATATTTTTCCAGGCTAGGGCATAGTTTGAGGCAAGGGTGCCCATTATGACCTTTGATGTTTCTTCTTGGGGTTGAGGGACTTAACATGGCACTCATGGAGGCAAAGGGATCGAGGTCCTATACATGAATTAAAGTGGGGAATTCCCTATATCTATAAACTTTTCTATTTTTTGATGACATCCTACTATTTATTGATGAATCCTAGAGGGATGCCCATAATCTTAGGGAGATTCTAGACATCTATTGTTGGGCCACATGCATGCAAAAAAATATTGGAAATATTCCATATCTTTGATGAGGGTATGTGAGGAATATAAAGAGATTTTCTTAAATATGTTTCCATATCCCCAAGTTGAGTTGTAGGCTAGTATTAAATACTTAGGGTTTTACCTCAAGACAAACAATTACACAAAGAAGGATTGAGAATGGATGATCTCCAAGATGGAGAAAATAATGTCTTTATTGTGTAATACGTGGTTTTCTAAGTGGGGAAGATTAGTATTGGTCAAGTCAATCTTATAAGCCATCCCTTTGTATGGGGTTTCATTATCCTTTGTTCCCAAAGGGGTTTTCAAATAGGTCACGAAATTAATTTTTAGGTTCTTGCGGGTTGGAGACAAAAAAAAATGACCTTCCCATGGGTATCTTAGAAAAATATAGCTACACCAAAAGATCTGAGTGGTTGGAGTGTAAAGAATATACATGCATCTAAAAATATTTGGAGGATCATTAAAGGGAAGAGCTATGGTGTAAGGTGTATACCATAAGTATATTAAACCTCTTTCTGTGGAAAAATTGATAATTTTTTTTTTCAAATCTTTGCAAAATGTCTTAGTCATATGGAATGTGGTTGTTCTGTCCTTCCCCTTGATAGGAAATTGGTTAGTTTGGAAGGTTGGGAATGGGACTATAATATGCCAGGGGAGGATCCTTGGGTAGGGTGTGGAGATAACTATGTTCTTCCTAGAAACATGGTCTCTACCCTTAGAGATAGGGGGATAATTTTCCTATCTCAAGTGGCTGACCCAAATTCAACTACAATTTGGAGGCAAGGTTGGATAGCTTTAGACAAGCTTGGATTTAATGATTTTCAAGATCAGGTGTGGAATGATTATTTGGAAGTATTGAGGAACAACCATGTAGGGATACAATATCAGGGTGATGAGTTGGTTTGTTCTCGAAATACTATTGATGTTATATATACTCCTAAGCTAGGATATAAGGTGATAAGAGAAGAGGAATATATACTAGAGGAGGAATGTTGGTTCACAAAAATAAGGAAATTTCAATGCTCCCTCAAATCAAGGATATTTATGTGGCTTATTCTTAGGGATATATTTCCAACATGGGACTTTATGGAGAGGAAAGTCTTGCAGGGACTCGGAAGATGTGCTCTCTGTAAGGTATGTGAGAATATTTCTTACACATGTTCATTTCATATTCTTATACTATATATCTATGGAAGGAAGTGGAAGGTGCTATGATATCAAAAATTTCTGGAGAGGATTGTTTGTAAATGACTGCCATAATAATTGGTGTGGTAATGTTTCTCTAAACCCATATAAGGATCTTCCTATTATCAATGCTTGGGGGGCCTGGTTGAATAGGAACTCTAATTTGTTTGAAGATAGATTTATTCCTCCATCTGTTTATTTATCATAAAGTTTACCAATCAATAAAATTTTTAAGAAAGTAAAAGAGAGGAACCACTTAGGGTAGTGGCGCATGAGGTTATTGATAGATCTGGTAGTTGGGCCTTCTTTTATGGGGCATTTTAAGGGGAACCGCCATCAATGATGCTGGTGGGATCCTATATCTCTCTGATCAACATTTTATAAAATTCAAGGTTGGTACAAGGATGAGCACAAATAAAAATATTAGAATTATTGGCCCTCAAATTTATTTTCGTTAGTGATAAATTGGATTAAGAGATCAAGAACTTTGCATACTTTTCGTTTGAGGACTATTTTTGAAGAGATTCTGAATATCAAATCAATTTTTGATGATATATATGTTTGCCATGTCTTTAGAGAAAGAAATATATTCGCACATGATTTATCGAAGGAAGGATTTCATATGGCTATAAATACTTGGCACATTTAGGAGCACTAGGAGGACTACCTTGCTAAATTTGATTTGGGCCCTTTTTATA
>SNQJ01S0231057.1:14239-27001 GCA_010110895.2 Picea sitchensis | reverse complement strand
AACATTTTCATCAAAGAATACTCAAATCAACAAATGTAAAGACTTGAAAGTTAAAATGCAAGAATGATCAAATCAACAAATATAAAGACTTGGAAATTAAAATGTAGTAAATAAATTATCATTTAATATAAAATTACAAGTGCTCCATTTAATATAAAATTACAATTGCCTAGATATAAGAGATTCTTTATAAATACTAGCAAAAATAATAAAATATTCAACTACCATAATATTTGGCAATATATATCTTAATATTACAAATGGTTACAAAGCTAAATTACAAAGTTGGGCACTGCTTTTTTTTTTATCCTGGTTTTGGATAATAAAGATAATAAATAATAATAATCATGAAAAGGGTGTATCTAAGATTTTTTGGAAAATCTGAAATTCATTACACCATAATTCACTATAAAGCCAACTTTTTATAATTTCTTTTCTTGCTTGAAGGTATTTCTTCTTAGCTTCTTTCGTGTCCTCTGTAGACATTGTTATTACTTCCACCATCATCTTTGTTTCTTTTACTGGCGAAATTTCCAGTATCATTGAACCTCCATAAATTCTTATTTTTTCAATATTTTTAAATTAAGATAACCTTTTGGTAAAAAAATTTAATACAAAGCAATTACAAAGTTGGGTAATCTTTTTATTCTGGTTTTGGATAATAAAGATAATAAATAATAATAATCATGAAAAGGGTGTATCTAAGATTTTTTTGGAAAATCTGAAATTCATTACACCATAATTCACTATAAAGCCAACCTTTTATAATTTCTTTTCTTGCTTGAAGGTATTTCTTCTTAGCTTCTTTCGTGTCCTCTGTAGACATTGTTATTACTTCCACCATCATCTTTGTTTTCATCACATGTAAATTTATCATTGGAACCTCCATAAATTCTTATTAAGATGCAATTAAGATAACCTTTTGGTAAAAAAATTTAATGAGTAGCATTCCATCAAAGTAAATATCTGAAGTGAAGGCATTATTCATCCTTTTACCATTATTGGAAATTTCATTTATCTAATCCCCAAGGGAAAATATCTCCAAAGAAAGGAAATGCCCCTTGTCACCCAACTTGAGGAAATTTATATTTAGATTAGACATCCAATGATTCCAATTGCCTTAAACTCTTAAGCTTGTGTAAATGTGGAAGTTCTTCCAACATAGTGCGCCATTTAATAGGAGACTGCTCATATTTTGAAATTCACGAAAACTACTGTCCAGTTTAACCAAGTGAGAACATTCTAGATACATCCTCCTCAACTTTAACATGTTACTCATGTCACTCGGTAGACTTTCCATCTTTGTGAGTGCTATGACGACAGTGTCCACCCCTTTGGTAGCATCTTCCTTGCGAGCAACCCTTCTGCCACCCACAACTTAATCACGTCGGTAGGATGAATAATTTCATCTTCTACGTAGGCTGCAACTAAGTATAGAAAGCACACAGACCAGTCTTACCAAGGCCATAGCTCAACCTTTTAAGCAATCATATAGAGGTCAAGGAGTTATAGCCTCCTGGCATCCCATTCCCATTGTTGTGGATCAGTGATACCCGCCATTGCCCTACCTACTAGAATGTTGTGGATTCACAAGATAAGAACCAACATTTTTGGTCTAGTAGTTTCTTCTTGTTGATTGCATTATCTCAATCGATGGAGCTACCCAATGCTTAGTTGCTAGAATAGGACCCATAGAA
The DNA here is from genome assembly GCA_010110895.2 of Picea sitchensis. NCBI lineage: Eukaryota > Viridiplantae > Streptophyta > Pinopsida > Pinales > Pinaceae > Picea > Picea sitchensis. Next base: position 25,304 of record SNQJ01S0231057.1, on the reverse strand, counting down.
CTAATTTGTTGTGGCTAAGTATGAATCCTTAACGTGTTCCACTTACAAGGCCACCCAGGTTGGCATTGATATAATATTCAATCACTTACTATCAAACAAAGTGTGGTGTACTTTCACAGACCACTAGAATCTTGGGCTATTAACCTGTTTCCTCGCCTCTGAAGATGAGCCCTTAGTCAAATAAAATTAGTTTTCATTCACTTACTATCAAACAAAGTGTGGAAAATTCTGCAATGCACTACTCAGGAATCTGGGTCGTTAACCGCTTTCCCCTATGGCCTCAAGAAGATATCTAGTCAAGTAGAAGTAGTTTTAGATAATAATAAAGAACCAATAACCACCCATATACTAAAGGACCAACAACGATACTTTTTCTTTTATCTTGCACGAGGTGTACCTACATCAAAGCACTGATCAAGCAGGTCCATGCCAGCGTTTCGGCATCCGACCTTAACCAAAATATTTTCTTTGGAACCAAACTCTAAAACTTGTATGGCGTGTACGTGAGTACAAAGGATTATCTCCTCATGAGAAATCCCTTGCCCTTTATTGCCAAATGCGCCAGAAGGGTAAACAACCATACAATTTCATCTTCACCTTTATGGTCAAGGCATGCACAGAGCTATCAACTATCATATTTACCACTCAACCACAACTGAAGTGCGAAAAGGCAATATGAACACAAATAAAACATACACATTTAAAAAAATTTGTTAGCTCATAATAAATGGATTTAAGTTCATAATATAGTTCAAAAAAAAATCCTGACACAGTATGCTCCAGAGTTAGTTGTGATGTTATAGAACTTTGTACATTATGTGAAGTTCCATTATTACAAAATGATAATCTATAATGGTGATAATATATATATTTAAAAAAATATTATATATATTTTTTTAATATAAACCATTGTGGTTGTCATTAAAAAATTAATTTCTTTTTTGTTGTGTTTTCAAGACTCCTTCTCATTATTCATCGCAAACTTTTTTCAACATAATAGTAAAGAAACAGAGTATGCCAAATAATAGATCAAAACAAATTGTGAACCAGAGGAGCATAGTAGATAAAAACAAATTGTGAACCAGAGGATTCTACATTGTAAATGCAAAGGTTGTCAAGCATATAAAGCAAAGTTCAAACGTTGACATTGGTTACTTATGGGATGACAAAAGTATCTAAAGATTCTGTAGTGCTCACTAAATCGATAGTTACAGAAGGATATGTGATGTGTGTAATGATTTTTTTATATTCTTGTGCTGGTAACGTTTATGGTTACAAGCCTAAGGAATAATTAAAAATTATCAAGAGTGTATGTCCCTGTTGTGTCGCATACTAATATTTCTCAAAGGGAACATTCTCATAAGGATTGTGTCACTGCAAATGTTTCCTAAGGGATGACTTGTCTGAAATCTTTTATGATATTGTATAAAATCTTTTATTACATTGTGTTTAAGAAGAATATTTTTATAAGGAAATGTTCAAATTAATGTTTATAAACATATTTAGACTCAAGTAACCAACAAAGTTAAATGTTAAGTCACCTGACATGATGACACAAGATACGGAGGACATAGAAATATGAGTGTCCGACACATGAAATTTTGACTGACTCGAATTAAACATGATATATATATATATATATATATATATATATATATATATAGAGAGATATATATATATATATATATATATATATATATATATATATACATACATTATATTTGAAAAAAAAAAATGAAATTACACATACAAAAAAAATGAAATTTAATATAAAGATTCAAATTTTAGACATAAAATGAAATTTTAGACATAAAAATGCATCCTAGGGAAACTTAGGAAGGCTTCCCATTGTCACCACAACAAATCTTCCTCACTTTAGGCTGGCTCTCCTCCAACACAAGTGGGAGCCTCAAGGTAGGAATACTCAAAGCCATGGCAACAAGGATCAAGGTGAATATGAGGAGTTAGCTTTAGCAAAACAAATACATTGTAGAAGAGTAAATGGATTCATAGAGGACCGAGACTAGTGCCTATCAAATCTTGGGAAAATGAAGTTGAGAAACATCAATCTAAAGAGGGCAGTTTTGTGAATGATTGAGGAAAGGGCTGCTAACAACATGCCACAATCAACCTTAAAAGTGCTGGAAATAGCTACAGAAATAAGTCTTGGAGAGCCCTACCAAAGGCTACTCTTTCTGAATATAGGTGTTGTCCAATATGAAATATTAATTCCAACAACAATTATTTGAATCAGTCTTAATAATGCTGAAAATTAATGTTGAAATATAGTCTTGGAGAGTCCTACTAGTGCCACTCTTGAATAAGGTTATGTAGGTGTTGTCCTAATATGAAATATTAATTCCAGTAACAATTAATTGATAGTTGCAAGATAAATATATTCAGAAATATCACAAAAAAAACAACATAAGAGGGAGAACCTCCTCACATTACAACCATCCAAATGGAAAAATTTCCGTTAGGTCTTCATAATCCCTTAGTATGATTAATGGTCATGAAATCTCTGACACTGATCCAAATTGTCCCATTAATTTACTTAGGGTCGAGCTGCTTTAGCGACACACCTAAATTGCTCCTTCCACAAATTAGGGTCGAACTGCAGTCCCCTGCCGTGAGCCACGCAGTGGGATCTCAGACACGGAGAGACACTAGGGTTTCAACGAATCATGTTTCATATGTTGGAAGTTAAAATGTAATACCAATAGAATGATAAATAATGAAAATTTATTATCATAACAATCATATGAAATAAGAATGATATCAGAATTGACACTGACTGACTTGATAATAGATTATATTAACCTGATTTAATATTTTATTGTATCTTGGCAAAACATTTTCACCAAAGAATACTCAAATCAACAAATCTAAAGACTTGAAAGTTAAAATGCAAGAATGATCAAATCAACAAATATAAAGACTTGGAAATTAAAATGTAATACCAATAAAATGATAAATAATGAAAATTTATTATCATAACAATCATATGAAATAAAGAAAATTTATGATCATAACAATTATATAAAATATAAACATACCTGAAAGTGTTAATTTAAGTTTCTATAACATAATTTTAAGTTTCTATGAAATAGAAGGGCTAACAGATTGTGTCACATATTAATGCTTTTCCCTAATATTTTATTGTATATTAAGTAAAAACATTTTCATCAAAAATATTCAAATCAACAAATGTAAAGACTTGAAAGTTAAAATGCAAGAATGATCAAATCATCAAATACAAAGACTTGGAAATTAAAATGTAATACCAATAGAATATTAAATAATGAAAAATTCTATTATCATAACAATCATATGAAATAAAGAAAGTTTATTATCATAACAATTATATAAAATATAACATACCAAGTGTTAATTTTAAGTTTCTATAACATAATTTTAAGTTTCTATGAAATAGAAGGGCTAACCAGATTGTGTCACATATTAATGTTTTTCCCCAATATTTTATTGTATCTTAAGTAAAAACATTTTCATCAAAGAATACTCAAATCAACAAATGTAAAGACTTGAAAGTTAAAATGCAAGAATGATCAAATCAACAAATATAAAGACTTGGAAATTAAAATGTAATACCAATAGAATGATAAATAAAGAAAATTTAATATCATAACAATTATATAAAATATATAACATACTAAGTGTTAATTTAAGTTTCTATAACATAATTTTAAGTTTCTATGAAATAGAAGGGCTAACAGATTGTGTCACATATTAATGTTTTTCCCAATATTTTATTGTATCTTAAATAAAAAACATTTTCAAAAAATATTCAAATCAACAAATGTAAAGACTTGAAAGTTAAAATGCAAGAATGATCAAATCAACAAATATAAAGACTTGGAAATTAAAATGTAATACCAATAGAATGATAAATAATGAAAATTTATTATCATAACAATCATATGAAATAAAGAAAATTTATTATCATAACAATTATATAAACATATAACATAATGAGTGTTAATTTAAGTTTCTAAGAGAAGGGCTAACCAGATTGTGTCACATATTAATGTTTTCCCTAATATTTTATTGTATATTAAGTAAAAACATTTTCATCAAAGAATACTCAAATCAACAAATATAAAGACTTGAAAATTAAAATGCAAGAATGATCAACCACCAAATATGCTATTTGTAAATTAAAATGTAACAAATTATCATTTAATATAAAATTACAAGTGCCCCATTTAATATAAAATTACAATTTCCTGGATATAAGAGATTCTTTATAAATACTATACACTAGCAAAAATACAGAACATCTTAACCCGCCATAATATTTGGCGATATATCTTGATATTACAAAAGGTTACAAAGCTAAATTACAAAGTTGGGCAACAAGTTTTTTTATTCTGGTTTTGGATAATAAAGATAATAAACAATAATAATCATGCAAAGGGTGTATCTAAGCTTTTTTGGAAAATCTGAAATTCATTACACCATAATTCACTATAAAGCCAAAGGTTGATCATGTAGATGTAGAAGAAGGTATCAACCCTATAGAGGAGCTATGGCACCTACACTTTGAGGAAATATAAGGTCACCACATAATTTAGGATATAGGGGATACCACTAGCTCAATGTACTACCATGAGTCACTAGTGACATATGACATTGGTTAATATTGGGACTGGGGAGGGGTTGAAACTTATAACGATAGGGAACTGTTGGGATGAGGGCACAATCATAGATATTATAAATCTACTCCAATAATACATAGATCTATTCCCCACAAGGTTGTCATGTAGGAATGGTAAGTTAATAGTAGGGGAAAGGAAACAAAATATCAAAGTTTCTACTACAAGGGTAGGTGTTGTGATGGTTTTTTTGGCTAGATACCATCAAATTATTTAGAAGCAAGGTCAAAAGGCATGGCATGACCGACATATCCAACAAGTAATTTTCACAAGAAGATATGGTTCTAATGCATAATCACAAGTTCTAGAAACACCATAGGAAGTTAAGAATGCACTAGTAGGGACAATATAAGGTGTTTCTAATTACTAGCAAGGACACAATAAAACTAGCATAGCTTGATGGAACATTGAAAAAGAAATGGGAAAACAGTGCTCACCTAAAACACTATGTAGCCCCAACCCCTACAGAACTACCCTAAGCTCTTTGGGTGGGAAGTTAGTGTACCATAGTAGAAATCAATTTCTACATTAAACTCTGGTAATTCTTTTTCTGCAATTTAATTTAAACAATTTCAAGTTTTCATAGATTTAATTCACATTTAATTTTGATGTTCACTTTTGTAGATCTAAGAATAATAAAGCATAATAGGTATACAATTACGCATACTTCACAATACTCTACTAGATAAAATATTTGTGGTCAGGGTGTCGACATCAACTTGGGATCTATGGATGGGATAAAACGGGTGTCACGGAAAAATGGGGAACTATGGAGTTAATGGACCATAATACAGTGGGTGTGTCTACATAGGGTTAGGTCTCTATGGTTAGGGAGCCTCTACATTATAAAACATTACTAGGGGGGGTCTTGATTAATAGGAGAAGCTGAGTCTTGTCGCCTTTAAATAAATGCAATGGCAAGTAGATGACTCTAGCTTAGGCTTTTAATGTCACATAGGCCAAACCCAAGGTATTCAAGTTGCATTAATGTCCTAGGAAATTGTTGCAAACAAATTCCTTATGGCTATTATTAATGATTGTATCTACAGGCTCTCAATTATTTAGGTTGAATATGTAGTATTGGGTGGAAGATCAAACAATCAGGAAAGGTGCACATGTTGACATCATCAATCCTAGAGAAGGTATCTATGGAAATGCTTTGTTGGTTATATTTGGGGAAAAACTTAAATCATTGAATCACATAAGATTGGACCATTATAAGGATTAAGGAAATGAAATCTAGACCAAATCAGAGTGCAAAATTGAAATAGAACTACCATGGGAAACCAATGAAGTTGAGTGTCAACTATGGGGAAGCAAGTAGAAGGAAAGGTGGCATTGGGCATTAACCAATATTAGAGGATTACGAGAATGTTTCCATGAATAGGTGCATTAGCAAGGTGTGGGACTACATGTAGAAAGTTCCAGAAGAATAAGTCATGGGGCGAGAAGGATTCCATTTTGGAAGTATTGCATTTCATTATGCCCAAAAAAAAGGTTAAACCCATGGGTGTATGTACCAAAGGATGAACACATGAAGCTACTAGATTATGATATCCATAACTATGTGGTCTTTCATGAGTTCACACGAAATCAATAAATGGAATGGAAGGGGGAGTAAGTCAAGACCTTGAAGCTATTTCATCTCTTGCTTAAGTCTAGAATTATGACCTTACTACATGTCCCCTCCTCTGGGAATTATCCCTACATGTAGAAGTGATTCAAGTTATTGTTATCAAGGGTGCATTCGGGTGGGATTTGGTTGGACTAGAAAGACCCTATCAATTACAAAGTTATATATTCCTTAACTGGGTTGCAAATCAATGGACAAGATGTTATATACACATTCATGGTCTAGCCCACTACACAAAAAGATGGGGCTACAAAAGAATAGATGGATCCATGCTTTAAATATGGACCGAAGAAAATGAACTAAGTGTTTGATATATCTTCTATCAATCATTTGTCAATTAGCATGGAAGAACAATTTCTATCTACCAGAGTGCTATAGACTTGTAGCAAGGGGACTTCTCTAAGTTGATAGTTCATGTGGCAAATTTCTATGTGGATGGCATCAAGTTGAGTTGGGTAAGGTATTTCACAAATGAGGTATTGTAGAATGTTGTGGATTCACAAGATAAGAACCAAAATTTTTTGTCTAGTGGTTTCTTCTTGTTGATTGCATTATCTCAATCGATGGAGCTACCCAATGCTTAGTTGCTAGAATAGGACCCATAGAACTGATTTGTTGTGGCTAAGTATGAATCCTTAACAAAATTCGGGTCCGTCCTACACATTCATTTTCATTCAACACTGTCAAATCCCAACCGACACGGCAGTAGAAATTTTCTTCCTCCTCGGCAATTCGGATTCCCAAATCATGTAGGGTGTCATGCACTCTGAAGAATTCTACGCACTCATCAACATCTCTTATGATAGGTTCAATCAAACAACGATATGCTAAAAGGTTCAGATAAAGCCTTCCCGTCTGGAATGGGTCGTAGACAACCTGATGATGATTTGGTAGCATGTTCCTTGCGAGCAGCCCTTCTGCCACCCACAGCTTAATCACGTTGATAGGACGAATAATTTCATCTTCTACGAAGGCTGCAGCTAAGTATAGAAAGCACAGTTGCATATGAAAGGCCTTGCCAAGTGCGTCATAGCTCAACCTTAAGCAATCATAGAGTCTGTTGGAGTTTGGCAGCCTCTGGGTAGCCCATTCCCACTGTTGTGGATCAGTGATACCCGCCATTGCCCTACCTACTACTTTTATAGCAAGGGGAAGCCCTCCACACTTAAGACACACGCGCTTGGCCTGCTCCTCATTTATGTTTGATGGCGGATTTCTATTGTATGAGGCTTCACTTGATCAACAAGCAACTTCCATGTCATCTTCATTAGAAGAATTCTACGCACTCATCAACATCTCTTATGATAGGTTCAATCAAACAACGATATGCTAAAAGGTTCAGATAAAGCCTTCCCGTCTGGAATGGGTCGTAGACAACCTGATGATGATTTGGTAGCATGTTCCTTGCGAGCAGCCCTTCTGCCACCCACAGCTTAATCACGTTGATAGGACGAATAATTTCATCTTCTACGTAGGCTGCAACTAAGTATAGAAAGCACAATTGGATCTGAAAGGCCTTGCCAAGTGCGTCATAGCTCAACCTTAAGCAATCATAGAGTCTGTTGGAGTTTGGCAGCCTCTGGGTAGCCCATTCCCACTGTTGTGGATCAGTGATACCCGCCATTGCCCTACCTACTACTTTTATAGCAAGGGGAAGCCCTCCACACTTAAGACACACGCGCTTGGCCTGCTCCTCATTTATGTTTGATGGCGGATTTCTATTATTATAGGGAAATGCATGATCAGCAAACAACTTCCAACTGTCATCTTCGACCAAGTCTTCCATTGTTATCCTGTGCTTATCTGCAACTCCCATTCTTAAGACTGCACAACGATCCCTGGAACTTACAATAACTTTGGACTTAGAGTGGTGATCTCTTACAGGACGCAGTATGCCCAATCCCTCCAATAATTCTGCAGCATCTTTTTCCCATACATCATCTAGGAACAACCCAAACCTCCTACTCTGCTGCAATGTCTGGTTCAACCATATTTTTACACCTTCTTCATCTATATTCTCAACCAAATCTACATTTTTTTGTATGGCTACTTGTCTACGGAGTTCATTCCTAAGACTTGAAACAGACGGAGTTTGGGAAACAGTTAGCCAAAATAATAAACCATCCCTAAAGTGATTGTGCACCTCTTGGCTGTTGAAAAGTGTCTTGAGAACTTCAACTTCCCACTATAAGGGGTTCGTCAATCAACTTCACACTTGGACAGCCCGATGGAGCAAGAGCGCCATGAGAAGTGCTTGCATAACTGGATGAACCTGAATCTTTATTAAGAAAGGGTGTGGAAAAATGTATGTATTTTGGTTTTTATTTTTATACTTGTTTCCATTGCCTCATCTTTATTAAGAAGGGGTGTGGAAAAAAATATGTATTTTGATTTATTTTTTATTAAGAAGACCGGGTGTAGAAAAATGTATGTATTTTGGTTTTTATTTTTATGTGAAGATTACTTGTTTCCATCACCTCACCTTTATTAAGAACACTAGGTGTGGAAAAAAGTATGTATTTTGATTTATTTTTTATTAAAAAGACTAGAAGTGGAAAAATGTATGTATTTTGGTTTTTATTTTTATATGAAGGTTACTTGTTTCCATCACCTCATCTTTATTAAGAAAACTAAGTGTGGAAAAAAGTATGTATTTTGGTTTTTATTTTTATGTGAGAGAACTATCTATTTCCATAACCCTATCTTTATTAACAAGACTCTTTATTAACAAAAAGTGTTGTCCAAAAAAATATGTATTTTGGTTTTTATTTTTATGAGGGTTACTTATTTTCATCACCTAGTCTTTATTAAGGAGGTGTGTGGAAAAAGTATGTATTTTGGTCTTCATTTTCATCTTTATTAAAAAGGTGGGGGTATGCACTTTCATTTTATTAAGAAGACTATGTGTGAAAAAATGTGTGTATCTTGGTCTTCACTTTTATGTGAGGGTTACCTACTTCCATCACCTCATCTTTATTAAAGAGAAGGGGTATGGAAAAAAGTGTGTATTTTGGTCTCCATTTTCATCTAAAATGTGGAGTTATGTACTTCTATCTACTCATCTTTATTGAGAAGATGGGTGTGGAAAAAAATGTATATTTTGATCTCCATTTTCACCTTTATTAAAAATGTATGTAAAAAAGTGTGTAACATTTTATTAAGAGGGTAAGTGTTACCCATCACTTCATCTTTATTAAGAAGATGGTTGTAAAAGAACACTTTTATTAAGAGGGTAAGTGTTACTCACTAAACCACCACTTCATCTTTATTAAGAAGATGGTTGTAAAATAACACTTTTATTAAGAGGGTAAGTGTTACTCACTGAACCATCACTTCATCTTTATTAAGAAGATAGTTGTAAAAGAAATTGTGCTTTATTAAGAAGGTGGGGATTACTAACAATGAGGTTATGGAAAAAAATGTGCATTTTAGTGTTCAATGAGGGTGAGGGTTAATAATGGCGGAGGGAAAATTAATATATGATTTTTTATTTAAAACTACATGCCATATTATAAATATGATATTTGTTATTATTTTTTTTTGGATGTTAATAACCAAGTTTAAGTATGTTAAATTTGGTGTTATTATTAACATTGATTTGGAAGTTAATGAAGACATGGTATTAGTCATTCTGAAAAGTGTAATTAACATTTAAAGGTAGAATAATGGAAAAAATGTTTAAAAAAAAAAAAAAAACTAATTTTAAAAAATCAATAAAACAATTTTGTTTAACTCAATAATGTTATTTTGCTTTTAAATCTCATTGTAAACTAGCCTTCTCATTTTGCTTTTGGAAGGTGAGTGCCCTCCCCTCCACAATTATATTTACATTTGGGGGGATTTTTGTTGTCATCTCATACACAGATAGATTTTTATTTTTTTTTATAGATGTTGTCATATATATATATATAAAAGTAATACAAAATTTATACATCAAGAAATTTGATCTTCTTAGTATTTGATAAATCCAAATTTAATATAGATTTCTATGTTGCTTTTTTAAATTCATCTTAAACTTAGATATATCAAACATAGTGATAAATTTGTAATCATTTAATTATAACTAAATAAAAAAAACTTAAAAACCATAGTGTAGAAGCTCACTTCATTGTCATAATCTTACTCACTAATTCCCACATCATAGACAATACCGAAATCTTACCCATTTCCTAGAAAAGTTACACAACGCGTAGTATTTATATGTATTAGAAAATTTCTAATATTTATGGGATGATATAAAAAATTATTTAAAAAAAAATGAAAAATATATAAATAATATTAATCTCATTTATCTCAAAGATATTTCAAATTATAATGTAATCATTTTTTTTTAAGTATTTTATTTATTTCAAAGATATTTCAAGTTAATCATTTTTTGTATTGTAGTATCTCATTTATCTCAAAGATATTTCAAGTTATAATGTAATATTTTTTTATTTTTTATTTTTGGGTAATATCTCATTTGTCTCAAAGATATTTCAAATTACAATGTGCTCATTTTTTTTAGTTTCTTAAAATATTATTAATCCATATAGTTTATTTGTTTTGTATTGAAATTCAATAAGTTATGTATGTTACTCAAATTTTCATAGTATAGTGGGTACATTTTGCATGCTTCATTTTCAATTTTTCTTTATTTTTTAAATTGGTTTAGATTTCTTTAGAATTGATATTTTTTAATCTTTATGTTTTAGGAACTTGGATTGAAATGATAAATTACATGATTTTTTTTATTACTTTATTTTGTATGAAATTACAA
>SNQJ01S0231055.1:0-14229 GCA_010110895.2 Picea sitchensis | reverse complement strand
ATTATTAACCCACGCAGGGGTGCGGAAATTCCAAGTACAAAAATAAGTGCTGGGCCAAACACAACCCTGTAGAACCAAAAGTCTTCAACAATATGGGCATCTGATGATGCATCTCTTCATGGCACATGAGTTGACCACCGGTGTCAAATGGGCGGTCAACAAGGCCCTTAAGGATAACTTGTAAACAGCCTAGAATCAGCGAAAGACATATGTAGATAGGCACAGGGTTGAGCACGACTTTGAGTCTCCTCTTATGAGGTTACATCCATATAGACAGTCTTCGTTGAAGAAGAGCGGTGCATAGAAATTGAAGCCCCAATTTTATGGTTCATACAGGGTAGTACGGAGAATTGGGGAAGTAGCCTATGAGCTTGAGCTTCTAGAGGGGAGCAAGATCCACAATGTTTTTCATGTATCATACCTCAAAAAAGCAGTAGGACAGCAAGTGACCACTTCCGCAAGCTAGCCCTGTTGGATGAGGAGGGGCGGTTGGTATTGATCCTGGAGGAGATTTTGGATGTTAGGGAGAGGAGATTGAGGAGCAGAGTTATTAAAGAGTTCTTGATCAGGTGGAGAGATTTGCTAGTGGAGGATGCTACATGTGAGGGAGATCAGATTTTGCAACATCTTCATTCGCAGTTGCTTGGGGACAAGCAATCTCGGGAAGGGAGGACTGTAATGTCCCCTTCCAAATGATTGGTCTAGACTCTAGAGGACGACTTAGTGGTCTATCTGATTTCCGTATACCATAGTCAATTAAAAAAGGGAATTAATAGATTAATTATTCAATGTCATTTAGAGCAAAAGCAACATTATAAAATGACATTGAGTAATTAAAAAATGACTCGGGAAATAAGTGAATAAAACCTTATAAAGTCACTTTAATCTTTTAAGTGAAGTTAAAAAGGTAAAAAGGTCAGCAAAAAGGTGGGAAGGATAAAAGAGAGAAGAGGGTTCATTTCTCTCATTATGTTGATCATTTTATTAATCTAATTGGAGAGAGCTCTTGTGGCTTGATTTGCTAGAGTTTTGCACCAAAACCCTTGTGGAGAGTTAGTTTCGGTGGTGAAAGATTCTACTCTAGCCAATCAAGAGGAAGGATCACCCAGATTCTTCATTGACTTTCATTGCTGAAGAGAATATTCAGATTGGCAGAGTTTTGTGGCTTGAGGAAGCCAATTTCTTCATTGCTGCAATACCTGGTTGAGTTATTTGTATGAGGGTTGAGTTTTCTGAAGAGGGAGGCTTAGTTCCATACTTCCAGAGGCCAATTTCTGTGTGCAGCCCGAACTCCCTTGAAGAGGCCGTAAACTCTCTCTTGCAGGGCCGAATCCGGTGTTAGGAAGGGTGCAAATCTCTGTGGGGGAGCAGATCCATACCATAGGGGCCGAGTTTGTGAGCAAAGAAACCATATTTCTCCAGTGGGCCATCATTCTTCTGAAGGGATCGAGTTTAACAGCTGTGTGGAACGATTTTCCTTGCATAGGAGGGCCGAATTCTTATTGTGGACAGAAATGTATTCTGTGGGCTGTTTACTTGGACAAGAGGACGATCTGAGCCTCTACTATTGCCCAGCTTTGTAACCGGTTAGAAGATAATAAAACTCAGATCAGTTTTGGTGGTGTTCCTTTGCTGTTATTGCTGATTTTATGAGTTATTTCCATTGTTATCTTGTTGTTATAAATTGCATTAAAAATGAAAAACTATACTTGGTTCCAAAACCTCACTTATATACTAGAAATATTACAAGAAACCCCAACAGCAAGCACAAAAAACACACAGCAGCAATAAGAGAATATTACAAGAAACCCCAACAACAAGCACAAAAAACACACAGCAGCAATAAGAGGTTTTTAATAGTGGTATTAGGCCCTGCTGTCGAAGTGTTTGACAGAAGTCCTGAACCATTAACACTCAAAACAGAACAGCAAGCAGAAAAGGGCCATTACAGTGAGTTTGGAGTGTGTTATCAAAGTGTTTGACTAAAGTTTTGAGCTAAGAAACCACTAAACATATCAGCAGTGAGTAAAATTTTATAACAGCAGTAAACAAAATAGTATATCAGCAGTGGGAGAGTTATTACACATTAATTACACCATTAAACTCGAAGTTCTTTTTGCCATTAAATTCGCCAGTGATTGTGATTCAGCAAATTTCAGTTTCTTTCCAAAAAAATAGTCAAATGCATTGAACAGAACCTATGAAAATCAGTGTTTTCCATAGCACTACAAGACTAAGTATAACATAGACCCATAAAAGTTTTTTAATAAAACTGCATCCAGTTAACAAAATGAATATCACCATAAAAGTCAGAATTTTAAGAAATTGAGAGAATTATCACGACGGATCAAATAAGGAGACAACAGTGATAACTACATAAAATATTGAAGTTAAATGGGTACTTGATACACAAAAACCTCTATTGAATGCTGCCTCTCTTAAGGATTCATCTTAAAATGATGGGAATTGTTATATCTTAAAGGAAATCTGTAGAGCTTTGGTCCAAGCAATGTTGATCGATTTTCAAATTGACAAACAATTAGGTTGAAGCATATAACAAGTGTACCATGCTTATACAAAAAACAGAAGGGAAAGCATATCTGTAGACTCCGTAAAGAGGCCAAATGCCGAGAAATCTAATCTGTTGATCAAACCAACTGATAAAAACCAATGCTATAGACACTGAATAAGCCTTAGGAACAACCAGTATATAATGAATACAATTTGTTATTTTTCTATCTACTTGAACTAGTTTCTGCCTCATAGTAAAAAATTATCTTAAAAAGGGGACTATGTTCCTCAACATGCTGCAAATCAAGGAAATAAGTTGCCACCCTGCACTCTATTGACAATATCATTGAAAGACATTTCTGAATAATACATTTTCCTATCATGTAAACTGCAGCATATGTGCGCATATATTTCCTGACAAACCTGCTGCTTAAGGACACCTTGGCATCGCCTGTATCCACTTATTGCCTTCCGAATCAGCAAAGCACCCTTCAGTCAACAAAAAATTGAATTTTAACAATTAAAGACTTTAAGAACAGGATGTGCAGATGAAATGTGCATTGGAAATCACACTGAAGTAAATATTAAGGTATTTAAAATGTGTGAATTCCAGTTCAGAGATTAAACCTTAAAAAAGGAGGACATTGACTCTTCGAAAAAGCAAAGTAATGCTGACAAAAATGTAGACTCTGCTTCAATAATCTGACTGCACAAAACCAAGAAATTGTTGCATCATATCAGACCATGTCTATCTTAGAAAAGTTTGGAATATGAAAAACTTGTTCAACAAATTTATATAACCTGGCAATATTAACTGTTAACGCCTGAACTCTCACCCAATGTGTAAAAGTCCCAACCACAAGGTGAAAACCCAAGGGCAAATTGGAGAGGTTATCCAATGTCACCACAATAACCTTCTCCCACTCTTTAGGTTGGCTCTTCTCCAACTCAATGGGGGGCTTCCCCAACTTATGATTACTAAAGCTTATTACAAAGAGGCTCAAGGTGATTAAGAAGAGTTAGCTTTAGCAAAACAGAAATAGTAAAAGTGGTTTTATAAATGGAGTGATGGGAGGATTAAGACTAGTGTCAAGTCCATTCGGCAAGTGGAGTCGAGCATCAACAACTAAGGGAAACAACTATGAGATTAAGAGTGAATATAGCCTAAATAAAGAAACTACGAACACACTATCTTGCTGTCCACTAAAACAGAAATCTTTTGAAAGGAATCCGAATTAAGAAAGACCTCCAAATGGATCAAAGGGTGCATCTACTACAAGGTTATGAACCAATCCAAATAAAGAAAAAAGGCATACAATAGCATTTCCAGCAATAGATACAAAGAATACAAAGGGGGAATCAACCACAATCATTATTCTTCTTAACAAAGGCACAATCCTCTTGATGAGGAACAATGTTAACTATATTTCATCCCTTCAGCATACAATTGATACAAACATTTTCATCCTTAGTCTTCAACAAGTAAACCCAAGCAAGTGTGCCACAAGAGGAGAAAACTTTAACTTTTCATTGTCCTCAAGATATTCAACAAAAGCTCAAAAGGGAAAAGTCCCCAAATCCCACCATCACACATGATGGAGAGAGCCACTCTTTAAATAAAATCTAACTCCATCTCTCAAAGAACAATGATAAAATAATATTGGAGTCTTCTAAATCCATGTTTTTCTCCAAGGAAAGCAATATAATAACAATATCTCATATCCAACTCATGAGACAAGTCAAACAATGATAAAATAATGAATTGGTTATGCCATGTGCATCCTCCCAAGCTAGACATCTCCTTCAAAGATAGCCTCAAAACACACAAAGCTTTGCTCTATGTGCAAAGCATCCTCCACCATATGCATACATTAATTTCACTCTTCTCAAGTAACCAAATTGCTCAAGCAACAAAGGTGGGGCATTCCAAAAATTGGTCAAAATGCCGTGAAGAATTTAACACAGAAAATTTACAACCACCATATCTCACTCAATATTTGTCAGAATTTCTATTATGAAGACAATTTAGAAATCTGTAATGTCCCTTTCCCAGTGATGATCTCTACAGAGAGCGACTTAGTAGTCTATATGTTCCCGTAGACTATAGTCAAGATAAAAATGGGAATAACACCTCTATTTAATATCATTTTGCCAAAGTCTAACCTGAAAGTGGCATTGAGGAAATAGGGTGTTTAAGTGACTTAATTGATCACTGAGGTGAAACTTAGGAAAAAGATCACTTAAGTGATAAAGTGAACATCTAATTAGAACAAAAAGGGGGTTAAATGACTGAAGAGAACATTAAATCATAACTTAGGGGAAAAGTCATTTAATCAAGGAAGTGAATGGAGAATTAGACGAGAGGAGGTATAAAGGGAAGAAAGAAGACCTAATTTCTCATTATTGATGATTTGAGAATTAGAAACAGGTTCCAGAGAGAAGGAAGTTGACCTATTGTTTTGTGGATTTCTGGAGGAACCACCACCCGTGACAGGTTTTGTTGTTGAGAAACACACCCTAGCCGTCGAAAGTACCATCCAGGTTCTTCATTGGTGCCTATAGAGGATTGTGTCCTCACAGAAAGTTGTTTATTAATGAATTGATATTTATATTTTCAATTGTTTTTCTCCTAGTCTGGGTTTCCACTACGATATCAGTGTACTATGAAGGTATTGATTAATGTATGTGATGAATGGCATTAATAATATTTAATGTGTACATAATGTGCTTGAAGTTTAAAATGGTTAAAAGAGCCCAGTACTGATTCACCCCCCCCCCCCTCTCAGTACTGTTAAAGATTCCAACAAAATTCTAGAAGACATAAGTATAGAAAAGGATATTAGGACAAGAATATCATTGTTTTGATCCGAGTTAAGAACAAGTAATTTAGAACCTTTTTTATAATTAAGATTGAAATTATTTCAATTCAAAACAGATAAAGATCCTTTGCACTATAAAATTTAAGCAGTCCTTAAAAAACAGCTGAACTTGCACCTATTCAAAAATTGATATCAGGAGATTCGAAAGCATATATCCAGACGGTAAGCTACTAAAAATTTGATATAAAAATTGAGCACAACATAAGTCCGCCGCACTTACAGTTGGACCCATTTTGCTTGATTCTGCCAAAAATACCAAAGGTTTTATAGACCACAAGAAAAGCTGATGCATAAAAAAGTTTGTTATTATGAAACCATGGGAAAAACTGTTCTCGACTGATTTCTGGTTTAGGTCAGTAAGCCATCAATATTACATATCATCATTATACAAAACGAACACCAGGGCAAAAAAGGAATCATGAACATGCATATGTCCAGAAAAGAACCAAAAAGAAGAAAAATCAATATGTAATGCTTCTCTGAAAATACCAATATTCCAAAATACTACACTGTAACATCGTTATAACATCCCAGCAGCAAATAAATCAGAATATTTTATGCAAAATAAAAATTGCTGGCTGAAATATTCTAGGGATTTTAGAAGGGACGATCCAAAAGAAAATTCACTTAGCTGGGCAGTCTGAAAACCTTCAGTTATGGCCACCTAACAGTGCAGACAATGCAAGTTGAATACACAAGTGTATATATCAATTGACAAATTAAAACATCGACGTTGAAAACACACCTACATATCGATAAACTTTGCTACTGACATGAAATATTTGTGTAAATATTCTATGGAGGAGTAAAGCTTGAAGTGTTATTTCCAAGCTACTTTCTAGAATAAATGGTGATTACATGGAGATTGAAAACAGGCACATCAACCATACCCAAGCCAACGTACAGCGCAGGAAATTATCAGGAAATATTAAGCTCTCGATTGTTCTCTGTGCACAATTTTGGTTTAAATACAGAACCTTAAGTAATTAAAGGGTGTCAAGACAGAATCAGCATGAGTTGCAAACTATGGCTTTTTTGCGTATTTAAAGGACACGATCAAGAATGTTTACCAGCAAATAGTACACATCTCCATATATTGTTCTTAGATAGGTATACATTATATCTGCCACATACCAGCTTAGTTCTTCTTCAGAAACATCACTACATCCTGGCGATGATGCGAAATAGCCCATGCCCCATGCTGCTATGCTTTGAGCCCATCCTTGTTTAGGTATATGTTCAGTTGCCATGTTCGCTACTTCACGTAGCTTATCCATGGCCTGCTTCCTGCATCAATATAAATGTATAATGTAAATCAGGGAAGATGTTCCTTCAAAGTATACTCCTTTACAATAAAATTTCTGAGAGTTTCTTAGCCACTAGAGAGAGGGCTTAAGGCTGGGACAAATCTCTGATGTTTTTCACCGATTAGGCAAACTTTGCAACTTTATCCTATAGCATAATGTGCAAAGGCTACAACTGGAACCCACCCTGGAATATCACTCCAGGACCCACAAAAATTAAACACGAGGCTGAAATAGTCTGGACAAAGCTGAAGCACTAGAGACTACAGTGATTCTTTCTCCACATTCTCCAAAAAAATTCCATCTCTGCGAAAATATTTGAGACTTGAAAATGCATTGAACAGACTCAAACTTTTTATGAAGAGTACATATGATATGTAATGTTCCCAAGCTGATTTTGCCAGGAAGCAAAGGTTGTTTTGACTGTTTGTTTAAGTGTTTAAGTGTTTCTTCACCAAAGTTGTGCTGAAGGAGTTTTCATGAGATTTACAACATAAAAGCAATGGACATAGCACAATAACACACACATATAACAATGTACAGAGATAGAACACCAGACAAGAACTCAACAACTTCAGATCTGACCTTTGTGGGAGAAGTGGTGCAAACAAATTAAGCAAAACAGAAAATCAAATTCCTAACTAGCCGGCACGATTTTGCAAGGGTGGCAAAGCCACTCACATGCAAGGTGTGGGCATAAAGAAAGCTTGAAAAAAATTTGCAATTTACAACTTATGAAAATGATAAAAGAATGCAAACCCAAGAGACTCTCTTGGACTACTTACAATGGTTTGGAAAGCAAGAAAAATGAGAGGGTTTTGCACCAAGGCCTTTGGATGCTTCCTTGAGCTCCTTGTGGCCAAAATTGGGCAGCCCTCCCCTTGAACTGGCGAAAACCTGCAAAAAACAGCAAGTATAGTGTGCTGGAAATTGCTAGAAATCACTTCAAATATGTTAGTAGTTGTTAGTATCTAAAACAGAAAATTTTATACTAAAAATCTGAACATAAAACTTGATTAGATTGCAAGATTTAGAAGAGAAATAAGTGCAGAAATTATGTAAAAAAATGCTGAAATAATATAAGAAATATTAGTGAAGAGAAATGAAACTATTGGAATCCTCCTTTCCAAGCTTTGGTAACCTGCAAAGTTGTAAATACTTGCTACACAATGAGGCAAGAAAGTGAGTCATTTAAAATGGTCTACAAACTACTTTGCAAACTCAAAGAAAAGCAACTCACATAGATCTACAGCAATACTACTATAGATCTATCCCCAGCAAAATACTTTGCTTGAAGTTTTTCAAGTGAAACAATGTGTGCAAAATAACTACAAACTGCAGAAATATTACCTCACAAGAACACCAAGATACACCAATACAACACCACAAGGACACCAAGAGTTCCTCCAAAGCTTCACTTCTATTATTAAGAAGAGTGGCTGCAATATGGCAGCAATATTACAAGAGAGAAAATGGGGGAAGAGCAAGAGAGAGTGAGGAGAAAATTGGGTAGCATGGAGCTGCTATGAAATTAGATGTCAAAAATGAGTAGAGGGGCCTTTCTTTTAAGGGAGAGAGGGAGAGGAGACCCCCCTTGTATGCTCTCCAAGTGTCACTCCAAAAGAGGGAAGCTCACCCAAGGGGGGGGTGCACACCATGAGAGAGGGGAACTCCCATTAGAAGAGGAAACTCAAAAAATGGGGGAAGAAACCCCCTCTCCTAAGTTTAAACCTCTCTCTAATGCCCCAAGGGGTCACCCAAGGTGTGGAATGGGCCCCCCATGTGGTCCCCATCACCAAATGGCCAATCCAATGGAGATGGTGAGCCTCACAAGAGACAAATTCACCCCCCTCTCTAAAGTTAAGTTGTATGAGAGGTAGGAAAGGGGGGATTTGATTTATTTGACCCCCCACTACATAGAAATGACTTAGGAAATATTTTTCCCCATTTTCTCATGTTTTACAACTTTAGGAAAAATTTGGCATTTTTAATTTAGCCAATTATTTGCTGAATTTTTACTAACTTAGACTCCTCATGGACATTGACCTAGCAAAACTTGTCCAATTGAGTTGAAACTTGGTCCAAGGGTGTAGGGGATCATAAGCCATTTGTTTTGAGTACTCACACCCCTATACAAAATCCTCAAGGACCAAATTTTTACATTTTACATCAAAAATAATTAAAAATTTCCAATTTACGGAAAATTTTAATTATTAAAAAATCCTATCAAAACTTAACGGAATTCCACGAGACTCTAGGAGATGTCTAGCATGGTCATTTACAACACTTTGAGACCTTCGTCACCTACTAGACTCGATCATTAGAACGCCTTTCACCAGTTTGGAGGATTATTGAGTGAAAAACCCAAGTAATTAAAATCGTTGAAAAAACAAAATTAATTACCTGACGAAAAAAAACACTCGATGAAAGGACTTCCCTAGTGACAAAGTCCTAGGCAACTAAATTACAAAACTTGACCCATGCTAGCATGTTACATTACAAAAATTTCCCACGCAGGGGAGCGAACATTTCATGGAGACGAAGAGAGAGAAAAAGAAAGTTTGGCGGTAGAATTGCCCTGTTGAGCCATAAGTCTTCAACCTTATCATACCCTAAGGTACATATCTTCATGGTACATGACGTTGACACTTTGGTGGTCAACAGGTCCATAACATAAAAATATTGTGCTAAGTCATGCCTACCCAAGGTGAGGCTCAATCCTAGAATGTACCTGTCACAAGGCATAGTGGTGCCTCCTGCTACCTCCACACGAAATCCCTCAAACTCTACTATAGATATGTGCCTTCTTTTCACCAAGGCTGAATCAATGAAATTGTGTGAAGCTCCTCCATCTATAAGGACAGAAACCCTCTGACCTTGAAGCACTCCCCTCATCTTGAAGGTGTTGTATTTTGGAACTCCATTGATGGATGCAATGGTGATCTTCTTTTCTCCTGATGAGCCGAAATTTGTTTCCTCTCCCCCTTCACCTTGTGCACTGTCAATGCTAGGCTGGTTTGCTTCTATATTTTGAATGTGGCCCATCTCCTCTTCCTCCTCATCATCAGAGATCACCTCAATGTAGTGAACCTTTCATTTTCCCATGCATTTGTGTCCCGGTTCCCAAGGTTCCTTACATGTGAAGCAAAGTTGCTTCCTCCTCAACTCTCTCCTAGTAGCCTCATCCATACTTCCCTGCCACTATCCACTCCCCTTTTATCCTTTTCCCCTTGGTTTATTGGAGGTCTTGGAGTGAATTTGGTTTTAGTTGTTGATCCCATCAAATCTCTTGTCCTCCATATGGCTTCCTGTAAGTTGGGGGGCTTAAAAGCTTTAACCCAACCACGCAAAGGTTCCAACAAGCCCTCAGTGAAAAGCATCGACAGTCTAGCTGGTGAGATGTCTGGTACCATTACGGCCACCCTCTGAAACTCCTCTATATAACTCTCTAGTGATCCTATTTGCCTGAGTTGAGTGAGCTCCCTGAAATGTAGTTGAGGATATCCCTGATCAAACCTGTCAATAAGCCTCAATGTGAACTCTGGATAGGATGTAATCCGATTGTGGCTCAGTGAATTAAGGGTCATTAGAATCATAAAAAGTGAGTTACATCTTAATGCAAAAGCCACGTAAGTAGTTCATATTAGGTATCTTCTTCAAACTTCACACTAGCTTATGACTTTATGCGATTTGCCATGTTTAGGTATGGGAGGACCATCATAGAACCCTATTAGGTGTGCCAGTACCCAAGTAGAGGAGTATTTCCCAATAAACCCATTAAAGTGTAAGTGTGAGTGAATGGTATGACATGGGGTTTACTTCATGGTCATGGTGTCATTGACATGCAAGACCATGTGTGATGTTCATATCCATGAGCACCTTTGTAGAGGGAGTGCCTCATGCATTGAGTTACCCTTTCCTCGACACTATTTCTTTCCACCCCTATCTTGCCTTTTGATATTCATTGTTTTGCTTTGCAAGCTCCTTTTCAGGTTTATGCATTTATTACATCGGGATAATTATAAGTCCTTTCTTTAGATATGCATTCAACTCATTAGGACTTCGGATGATGGCCTCGTAGCGAGGAGGTAGAGATCAAGCTAACTTGGCTTTTGATTTATCATTTATATCCCTTTATTATTCTTTTGCATTTTGAATTTATAACATGCTCTTTCCATTCTTTTTTTATAGTTGCATCAACCTCAGGCATTCAAGCCCCTTCTTCTCATAGGAGAATGAAGTACGAACCTTTTGAGGATACATGTAACAACCATTCCCAAAAGATAGGACAACGAAAGGAAAATGGATGAAAAGTGTTACGTATGAAAAGGCACCGATACGTTACCCCTATCAAGGCCTCCCAGTAGTTCCCCTTTTCCCAAGAGTGACACCACTTGACCAGAGCACATATAATGACCACCAAGGTGAAACAAGGCAAAAAGCATAACTTCCAATCATCATGATTCGTTATTTGACTTCAACCCATGTTCCTTACCTAAATGCCTTGTTATCACACAATTTGTACTTTGATCAAAGGAAAGGTTAATGGAAAGGCAAATTGGCATAACGGAGGTTATCCTATCAATGTCACCTCAATAGGATGCCTCTTTCTATTTAGGGTTGATGGCCTAAGGGAGACGTCCCCGGTGACATGGGGGTTTGAGAAGGCGCGGTTAAGATGTCTATGAAAAAGCCCCCTCTCACAAGTCACACTGATCAGAACGTCCCGGGGTTTTAAACAATGAAGTAGCGAAGTATCAAGATGTACCTGCCCGAAACAAAGCAACAAGAAAATATATCTTTCGCAAGTACAACTTGTTGTTAGTACTTCATAAAACCACGGACTTTATCAATAAAAGCAATGGTTGATATAATGGTGAAGCAAACAAAAATTTGTAGCAGCAATATTTATAAGACAATAGCTTCACAATAAGTGCCTTAAAATGGCTTCAAAATGACCAAGAATAATCACTTATTAACATCAAAATACTAATAATTGTCAGAAGCAAGTAAGGCAATGCATTAATCAACTTTTTCAATTGCTTTTAGATGCTTTTAGTGCTGCAATAGATGGATGTAGCTTACTTTAGTAACAGCAGCAACTAAGTTAGTAGATTAAGCTATTCTAATGTTAGGAGTGGTTAGTAGAGAGCTTAAGGTATAGGTTTTGATAATGGTTTTTGTCAATCACTCAATAGCAAGTCTTAGATTAGTGCCTTTAGGGCAAATGGAGTCTTTTAAGTAGCAGCAAATCTTGAAGGAAAAGATGATAGTAAGAGAACTAAAGACAAGAGAGGTCAATAGTTGAAGTGTTGGTAACCCAAGGCTTCAACTACCAAACCCTAGGGGGAAATAGCTACTAGGAAGTAGGTAACCCTAGGCCCTAGTAGTTTTCCTCCTTCTGTAGCTCAAGGATGAAGTAAATGATGGCTTGGATGAAGCAAAATGCGCTAGGGTGTTGCAATGGCAAGGCCCTTAGCAAAAGCTTCAAAAAAATCGGCTTCTTAGCAAAATCTAGTAGGTGAAAGCTATTAACGCAAGGACAATATCATGTGCTTAGCCTCCTCAGGTTTTAAACTAGCAATTTCATAATCTTAATGTAAATGCAAGATAAACATAACTATAACCATTCAATGAAGAAGAATTGCAGAAATTTTACTTACATTCACCAAGAATCATCTAGAAAATACCCTAATTAAATACCTCCACCAAGAAAATTGCCAAAATAGTCCAAAATAAGCCTCCTCCAACAAGTGCGTACTAAATTTCAGTCATGTAACCCCAAATAGGGCGCAAATTTCAGACCTCACACTTGTGTGAGTCTAAGATCATGAAAAAATACATGGGAAAATCCCTTATTTATACAATTACAATGACCAGAATTAGGTCAAAAAGGCCGACATGGCCAATTTACATGTAATATCCAATTTTTACATTAAATGACATAATAAAACCCTAAATCAAGCAGAAAAGGTGACGTCGTTCCCTTTTAGGGTGACGTTAGGCCTTTTTAGGGCAACATTAGCCTCCAAGAGCAAAACGTTGGGCCTCCTAAGGCCTCTGGATCAAACCACACGTGCCACTTGGCACACAACTGCCTCCCAAGTGTCCAAAACGTTGGGTGGCATCATGGGTCACATGGGTGACGTCATGGGACTTTCAAGGCCTACATCATAGTGAGAAGGGAAAGATCCCCCTGGGTCCAAGCCTGCCAGGCTGTCTCTGGTGGAACATCCTCCTCTCTCTCTGGTGCAAACCTATGATCTGTCTTTGCCCCCGGCTGGGGTCTCAGCATTCATCTGATGGGATTTTAGCCCTATGGAGGTCCAAACTAATCATCTCCCCATGTGTACCTGCCTGTCGGGTGTGGCCCTGCAACAACAAGTACGCCCCCCATGGGTACATAAGTCACAAGGATCATATCAATGTCAATCACATCTAATAATCAAGTTATTCAAACATGTGCATAAAACCCCCTTTTCCCAGACAAGTGCTCAAAGACTTATGTTATTCTACAAGCCAAGTTTGGAGGGGACGTTACGATGTCCTATTGGGCTAGTTCTCATTGGATGTGGGATGTTTCTGGTGAAGACAAATCCATGCCATGTAAGTGGGTGAGCTGGTAAGGGATGTCTGAGCAATGGGTGCAGTGATGACAGGGGAATGTATGGCTTACCTGTGGGTGCCTCTGAAGAGGGTGAGCTGCACCTTGTTATGGATGCAAATGTTTCAAAGCCCATTCATGCCTTTTATCTTTGATCTTATTGCTTTTTCTTTCAAGAGACTAATTAGGGGACACTGCCATGGCGTGGTGACCAGTGGTGACAATGTTACCCACAATCATTTCACGGAGATGAGAAGGCTGGCTTGTGATGAGACCCCCTTTCTCTTGGCTATGCCACCAAGATCCACTACCCTGGTGTGGTGACCAACTAAATGGTAGTGTCATACCACTACATGCCCATGGACCTAATAGGTTGGCTCGTGATGAGACTCCCTATCCTCCAACTAGGTCTTGGTTTTATTATTTTTATGGGTCCCTCTGTTTCTTGCTAAGAAGCCTTTTATTGCTTTCTCGGGGATCCCTGGGCGAAGCATCTGAAGGTTTCATTCTTTTGGCTTTTATCTTTTGCCAGCTACTTTTACCCTCTCGGCCTTTAGCCCCTTCTTCCCACAAGGTAAGGTACAACCCTTTGCTAGCTTGGCAAACCCAATGCCCGAACCAATGTATGGGATGGATGAGAGGGAAAAAGATGAAAAGTGGTAAGTATGGTGGGAACGGACGATAACCTTTCATGAACCCAACCAATGGCAACTCAAACCCTATGGGAACCAACTTACTAGGGCACCCTGTCATTCCCCCCAGGTGTGGACAAGTGGAAAGGCATAAGGTCTGTTGACCGCTGGATTAGCACAGAGGTCAACTCATTTCATGAAGACTATCTATGTCGAAGACAACAGGGTTCTACTGGGTGTTTTTAAACACCGGCACTTATATTTTTGTAAACGGGATCTCCGCGCCCCTGCGAGGGTAA
>SNQJ01S0231053.1:2321-14229 GCA_010110895.2 Picea sitchensis | reverse complement strand
ATTGTCGTGTATTCCTTAATCTTTAAATTATAGAATTAAGAAAATGAATAATGGATTCCCTTTCCGTAAATTTATTAATCCCTACCGCCTCTACCATTAATAAAAAGTTACGCATGTAAAAATAAAAGGGAATTATTAATTAGCACACATACTCTGTGAGTTTTAAAAATAAATAAATAAATAAAATAAAAAGAAAAATAAGAAAATAAAAAGGAAAAGGGGGGAAAACCTAAAAGAAAGAGGATTTAGGGTTTGAGACTAGATAAAAGAAGGGGAGAGGGGGGAAGAAAGGGGGGATTTTTCAGCTATTGGTATTGTTATGCTGCCAGACTAGAGACTGGACTGATTTCTTGTAGGAGTTGGGGATAGTGAGCTGACTTGAGTGGTAGCTCAGCCTTGGAGGCGGGCTGAGAAGCTAGGCTATTGTCTGGGTTGTGTGTGGCCCCTTTGCAGCTCAGGGGGCTGAGTGGGAAGGAGAGTACCCCTAGCATTTGGCTGGGAGGTACCGGTGAGTTCCTTGTGGTCGGAAAGAAGGAGCATCAGGGAGCACGCGGATGCCAACCGGAGCGGGCGAGCAGGCCAAGGTATGTTTTGTATTTTTGATGGAATGATAGTCTTTGGTTGCGTCCAAAAATTTATATGGTTGTGTTTATACTGTGATGAATGATTTCAGTTTGTGATAAAGATTAGATAGAATAGTTGCAAGGGTTTCTCCTTTCCTATGGTGGGCAAATCTTCCAGCGGGTTCTTTTTTTACCTATTGGGGCGTTCTCACTTCTTGACCTACGTTTTTTTATTTATTTCCAATTCGGGGCGTCTCCTGGTGACCTGCTCTTTTATTTCATATAGTGGGTGTGTACTGTTTACCTTGGGTTTACTCCTCTTTTTACCCCGGGGGCGATTTTATACACCCGTGGGCATTTCCTACAGTAGGTTTTTCCTTTTAAAATTTTTGGTGTTTTTTTTCCTGTGAGCTTTATCCTGTCGCCTTTCGTGTTTTTACACCCAGTGGTGTACTTGCCAAGTAATGGATATCCCACAATCCACTTTGCTCCTTGGCAGTCATCACAATGCCTGAAATATGTTTCGTTTGTTCAATCTAATTAGAGATGTTTTCTTTCTAGATAGCTATATCGGTATAGAAATTTATTGAAATTTTTAGGTCAATTAGTTTCGAGAATGTTGACTAAGATTTGATGGTAACAATCATCCGATATGTATTCTCTAAATAAACAGTGATTCAGTTTAAATCACTAAGTAAAGTAGTTTACACCAACCGCTTCTCTAAAGATGCAATACGCAAATGTGGAAAACATCACCTAAATTCTGAAAGACAATTTTAATTTTCCATGAAATAGTTCATCTTGGGTTCACTGTCCTTCCTTCCCATTCGTAATTTTTGTGTCATCCCCTACCTTCTCTGAATCTCCACTCTTACTATGGATCTCTTTTCCTTGTGGGTTTGAGACTGCAGATCGCATCACTATGGATCACGTTGTTCAATCGTTGCAGTCTCTTAGTGTTGATACTGAAGACAACCTGCTCACATTAGAAGACATTTAAAGTACAAATTCAAAAGCAAAAGCCTCCTGAAGGAAGCGATAACCCATTCGTCGAATAATAATACTGAATCCTATGAGAAGATGGAATTTGTAGGGGATTCGGTTTAGGTTACCTCGAAACAAAGCATCTCTACTGCACTTACCCCAAGCTGTACTAGGGCACTTTAACTCTCTTGCGTCCCAGGAATGTTGACTTCTGGTAAGTGAAGTTTACGATTAAGACAATGTCTGAGAGTTTTAAACGTTGTTCCCATTTACACATGGTTATTCCTTCCCACGCTCGTGCATATACGCTTATATGCTTAAACCTCTTAAATTTAAGAATTTCCTATTGTGTTGTAAAATAGCATAACTTACCATGTTGGAAATAATCTTTAACACAAGGGTTAAAAAGAAAATGTTTTCCATCAGAATTCGCGCCTATTCTACAGCTATATCTTTTTCAGAGTAGACCCTTCAGGACTTGCAAGCTCAGGCTCGGTGTACATAGTGTGTTTGGTTTGGTCTGAGGGGAGGCGTTCAGTGTGGAGTTACCTTGGATATTTCAGACTGTAGATTAGGTTTACCTGATAGTTTAAATGCATCCTGACAGTTTAAATGCGTCCTAAAAGTTGCATATCTGAGAAAATTAACTTACACCGAACCTGGGCCATAGTTCCATATCTCATCTAAATGTAATCAATTATAGGTCTCTAAACGCCAATCCCGAGGAGATTTGAAAATACTTCAACAATATTGTTCAATGCATATCATAATACATCCTTTCCTTGCATTAGGACTTACTAATATTAATGATCAATAGCATTTTTTTCTTTCTTTAAAACTCAGGTCTAAAAATTTGATAGAGATAGTCCATAGTTATAGATAATAGTTGTAGTAAATTTATGGATATAGATTATGCGGCTCTGCCTTGCGCGCTGGCCGAGGGTCCTGAGAAACCCTAGATTTGTAAGTTTTAATCAATGGCAGGAGGACCTTGTCCCACGAAAATGGAGTTAGATTTAGGTTTACGACCTTACTGCTTGAAACCTATTACAGTTTTAATGTAGGAGACAGCTAGATATCTGATTGGTGTCAGCCATTGGGGAGGGTATTGCCGGTTGCCAAAATCAAGATTGGGTATCATTTTGAGACCGTGCAATATTGACAATGCAATACATGTACCCTTTTAAAATGCTGAGCTGGGAAAATCTTATACCCCATGGACGCGTCTAACCATATTGAATTGCTACCAGACAAGAATTAATAAGCACACACCACCGTTCTCCTTTAATGAAAGTTTACGATTTACGAAGAAACAGGTTTTATTTAAAGGAATCTGATATAGTGTATCTGCAATAGGGAGATTCCAGTTACCCGACGAATTACCATAAGAAATTCCTCCTGGTTGTTATTCTTGTACTCATCATCGCTAATGGTTTATAAGGGGTGTAATGGTGATGAGTAAATTGCCAGGTTAACCTTGTTTAGTTCAATGTTATTAATGTTTAAAATGCAATATAATAATGATGCTTAAGAAGCCATGTTAACCTTGTTCAACTTAATGTTATTATTGTTTAAAAAGGCAATATAGTGATGATGCCTAAACTGCCATGATTGACCTTGTTTAGTTCAATGTTATTAATGTTTAAAATACAATATAATAATGATGCTTAAGAAGCCATGTTAACCTTGTTTAATTTAATGTTATTATTGTTTAAAAAGGCAATATAGTGATGATGCTTAAGCTGCCATGATTGACCTTGTTTAAATTAATGTTATTATTGTGGAATGCAATGTAATGATGGTGCCTAAGATACCATGTTAACTTTGTTTAGTTTAATGCTGATATTGTTTAATTTTGCAATATAATGATGATGCTTAAACTGCTATGTTAACTCATTTATTTAATGTTTATATTGTTAAATTGAAATGCTAAGGATGAACCTTGAACCGCCATATTAATATTTACTTAACTGCAATGGTAATACTTGTTTACATTGCCATAATAGTATTTGTTCTAATTTGCAATGTTAATGATGACGGTAGAATCACAATGTCAATTTGGATTAATTGAAATGTTCATGACGATGTTTAATTTGCAAGGTTATTATTCGTTTAATTTGAAATGTTAATGATATGGTCTAAATTGCAATGCGATTACAATTATTGCTTGTCCCTGAACTAGTGCAAATCGACCTTATAACTAAATAATGGGGGGTTGAGATTATTGGTTTTTACCTTATGATAAGGTCTTCATCGATTAATGATAGTTTATGGAGCATTTGATCATGATGGATGTCTTCAGGTCTCAATAGGGGTTGGTCGATATTTACGTCCTCCTGACTTGCGTCTCCCATAGAGGTCATGGTTGTCCCTGATTTTATAGTACCTGGTGGTATTGCATTGTGTGGTCTGCTTGTGTCGAGAGGGAGGTAGACACCATCGGTATCCTTAGTGTTTATGTCTATGTGTTTCCTTGCGTCAAGAATCCAGTGCCGTATCAAGAGTCTCGGGCCCTTTAAAGGCAGGGTTTCCACTCTTGCGACACACCTGAAGGGCTTACTAGTTTCTGCCTGAGCAGTCGGCCAGGAGCCTATCTAATCTTCTTTCAAGAAGACATAAGACTAAACGCCCTGCTTTCCTGTGCAGAAATAGTAACTCTAACACCATGGACTCTTCCCTCTGTGTTCTGACTGTGCAACCCCAGTATGTCTTAATGTTGTGTTGTGCGCCTCATGCCTATGGTCGTATCTTGTTGCAGTTACTTCTTGTGAGCCTTCAGTCTTCTTGTGCTGAACATCGTGGTTGCATCTTCATGGTTGTCGAGTGGCGACGTGGAGTCCAGTGTGTCTGTTTCCCCTCCTACACGCGCGCACACGGTTAAAACAAAAAAAAATTTGCACCTGTTGTCAGAGTAGTTGTCCTTAACTAGGAGGGTTGTTACAGAGATTGAGAAGTTTAATGGGAAAATTTTTGAGCTGTGGAAGGTCAAGATGGAATATCTGTTGGTGGACAAAGTGGATCGCAGTAGATCTAGGTACTACACCTACAGGAACTTCAGCAGATGACTAGAAAAAGTTGGATCAGAAGGCAAAGAGCACAATCCGACTATGTCTCTCAGATTCAGTATTACTGAATGTGACAGAGGAAGCTATAGCCAAGGATTTATGGGATAATTTGGGAATGTTGTATCAGTCCAAGTCCTTAGTAAATAAACTATTTGTGAGAAATAAGTTGTATAACTTGAGGATGAGAGATGGAGACTTGGTAGGAGATCATTTGAACTCCTTCAATACTGTGGTAACTCCGTTAGTATCTGTTGAGATTAAAATTTAAGATTAATATAAATGTATCAATTTATTGTGTTCTTTACTAGACTCGTGGAATAGTTTGGTTGTGGACATAGGTAGTAATACAACTACCTTGAAGCTTGATGAAGTGGTATCATCCTTATTGTCGGTGGAGATGAGACGAAGGAATATGTAAGGACAAAGCATAGACGCATTATTTGAAAGAGGACGTCTAAATTCTCAAGTGGGAGATCTAAGTCTAAGGGTACATCGAAATATCCCAAAAAGTTTGTAAAGGTATGTTGGAGATGTGGAAAATAAGGGCACTACAAGAAGCAGTGTAGATCCAAAATTGAGAAAAAGAAGGGATATGAAGACTCTCCTTATACATAAGAAAATACCTCCAAGGAAGAAGGAGGGGATGTGTACTTGGCTTTTTCAAGAACACATGCAGATCATGAGGAATGGTTGGTTGAATCAGATGCATCCTTTCATATGACTCCCCACAAGGAGTGGTTCTGTGAATATGAAAGGTATGATGGAGGTAATTTTTTCCTAGGTGATGACTCGACAACTAGAATCGTAGGTTGAGGAAAAGTGAAATTTTGGCTCATAGATGAAAGGATTAAAAAACTAGCGAGTGTTCTGCACATCCCAGGTTTGGCTAGAAATTTGATTTATGTAAGAAAAATGGATGGTGCAGGGGTAAAAAAAATATTTGAAAAGGAAACCTGTAGGATGGTTCGAGGAGCAATGGTTTTGTTGAAGGGAGTTTGGTTTGGAACTTTGTATAAGATGCAAAGAAGAACTATTAGTGATGGGTGTAATAGTTCCATTGTTCTTGATATTGGAGTTGAAGAAGAAATAACTCCTACAGTCTCTGGAGAAAAGGTTATGTTGTGGCATCAAAGACAGGGTCATATCAGAGAGAAGGGTTTTCGACTACTACACAGTAAAGGTATGGTTGAAGGTATGTCTAACTGCTCTCTAGATTTTGATTTCTGTGAACATTATGTATATGGGAAGAAGAATCGAGTAAGATTTTGTTTTGGTGCAATGAGGGTAGAAGGAATTTTACAGCTAGTTCAGAGTGATGTTTTTGGATATGTATCGGTCCCATCATTGGGAAAATCTGTGTACTATGTCTCATTTATAGATGAATTCTCGAGGAGCACTTGGATATATTTCCTCAGGAAGAAATATGAATTCTTTGACATGTTTAAAGACTTTAAGGCTCTTATTGAGAATCAAACAGAGAAAAGAATTAAGGTGTTGAGGATAGATAATGGTGGAGAGTTATGTAGGAATGAATTTGAATAATTTTGTAAGTGTGGTATAGAAAGGAAGAATTACTCCATATACACCTTAGTAGAATGGAGTTTTAGAAGGATGAACATGATGCTAATGGAAAAAGCAAGGTGCATTCTCAGTGGTGCTGGGTTAGGACAAGAATTATGGGCAGAGACAGTGGGTACTGCATATTACCTGGTCAACAGATCACCCTCATCAACGTTGGATGAAAAAATCCACAATATGTATGGATTGGTAAGAAACCTTCTCTCACACATCTCAAGGTATTTGGATGTGATGCATATGTTCATTTTCCAAAGGAAAACATGAGTAAGCTAGATAAGAAGGCTAAAAAGTGTATCTTTATTGGATATAAATATGGTCTCAAAGGTTATAATCTTTGGAACCCAAAAACTAAGAAGGTAGTGTATAGCCGAGATGTGGTATTTATAGAAATGAAGGATGTTGTTAAACAGGAATTCCTACCAAGTAAGAAAGAACCAAAGAAAATAGAGTTTGATTTAAAGGATGATGAGTCGGACTATACAAAAGAACATGAATAAGAAGAAGAAGATCCTCATACTCCAGTATTGAGGAGATCGGTTTGAGAAAGAAGGCTATCAGAAATGTATGCTCCATCTGATTTCCATTCAAATTTTTCTTTGTCTATTACCAATGATGATCTTAGAACTGTCAGGAAGGCAGTGGATCCATAAATCTATGGAAAAGGGCCATGGATGAAGAAATGGAATCTTTCGATAAGAATGAGGCTTGAGATCTAGTGGAGTTTCTGACTGGAAGAAATCTCATTGGCAACAAATGGGTATTTAAAAAGAAGTTGAAGGCAGAAGGAAAAGTGGAGAAATACAAAGCTCGGTTAGTAGCAATGGGTTATTCCCAGGTTGAGGNNNNGGTGAGATTTTTTCTCCTGTTGCCAAGTTAACCTCTATAATATTTATGTTATCTATTGTTGTTGCATTTGATTTTGAAATAGAACAGATGGATGTGAAGACAACATTTCTACATGGGGATCTAGAGGAAGAAATCTATATAAAGCAACCAGAAGGTTATGCTGTGAAGGGAAAGAAGGAGTTGTTATGCAAGCTGAAAATGTCCCTGTATGGTTTAAAAAAATAACCAAGGCCTACTCTAGCCTATTGTAGTTTACTCTATCCTAGCTTAGCCTAGCCTAGCCTATCCTAGACTAACCTACTCTATCTTAGCCTACTCTATCCTAGCCTATCTTATTTTAGCTTAGCCTAGCGTAATCTAACCTAGCCTACTCTAGCTTACCGATTCTACCTTAGCCTCCCCCAGCCTAACCTAATCTAGTCTAGCCTAGCCTGTCACAGTCTAGCCTAGCTTGGTTTAGATTAGCCTGGCCTATCTTAGCTTATCCTAGCCTAGCCTAGTCTATTCTAGTCTAGCCTAGCCTACTCTAGCCTATCCTACTCTATCCTAGCCTAGCCTGTCCTATCATATCCTACTCTAGCTTTACCTACCCTATCCTATCTTAGTCTACTCTAGAATACCCTAGCCTACTCTTGCCTATGTTAGCTTACAATAGCCTAACCTAACATATCCTACTCTATCCTTGCCTACTCTATCTACACTAGCCTAGCCTATTTTAGCCTAGAGTAACCTTCTCTACTTTAACATATCCTACTCTATCCTAGTCAACTCTATCCTAGCTTACTCTAGCCCATCCTAACATACTCTATCCTAGCCTAACCTAGCCTAACATACTATGACATAGCCTAGCCTAGCCTACCATACTCTAGCCTAGGCTAACCTAGACCTGCCTAGCCTAACCTAGCCTGCCTTGCCTAGCCTAACCTAGCCTTACCTACCCTACCCTACTCTAGCCTCACCTAGCCTAGCTTAGCCTACTCTAACCTACCCTAGCTTAGCCTTCATTAGCCTAGCCTCACTCGGCATAAACTACCCTAGGCTACTCTACCTAGACCAACCTACTCTATCCTAGCCTAATCTACTTTAGCCTAGCCTAGCCTAATCTACTTTATTCTATCCTAGCTTACTCTAACCTAACCTAGCCTAATCTACTCTAGCCTAGCCTAGCTTAGCCTAGCTTACTCTACCCTACCCTACCCTAGCCTAGCCAAGCTTACTCTACCCTAGTTGAGCTTACTCTAGCCTAGCCTAGACTAGCCTACTCTAGCCTAGCCTAGCCTAGCCTAGCATACTCTAGTCTAGCCTAGCCTAGCCTACTCTAGCCTACTCTAGCCTAGCCTAGGATAGCCTAGATTAGCCTAGCCTAGCCTAGGTTGGACTAGCCTACTGTAGCCTAGCCTAGCCTAGCCTAACCTATCATAGCCTAGCCTAGCTTGGACTAGCCTACTCTAGCCTAGGCTAGCATAACCTAGCCTAGCCTAGCACAACCTAGCCTAGCCTACTCTAGCCTAGCCTAGCCTAACTTAGCCTAGCCTACTATGGCCTAGCATGGCCTACTTGATCCTAGCCTAGTCTATTCTACTCTATCCTAGCCTAGCCTACTCTAGCCTATCCTACTCTAGCCTATCCTACTCTAGCCTAGCCTATTCGATCCTACACTAGCCTTCCTTACCCTAGCCTAACTTATCCTACTCTAGCCTACCCTATCCTAACTTAACCTACTCTATCCTTACGCTAGCCTTCCTTACCCTAGCCTAACTTATCCTACTCTATCCTTACGCTAGCCTTCCTTACCCTAGCCTAACTTATCCTACTCTTGCCTGTGCTAGCTTACTATAGCCTAACTTATTCTAGCCTAACCTAAATATCCTACTCTAGCCTAGCGTACTCTATCTATACTAGCCTAGCCTACTTTAGCCTAGACTAACATTTCCTACTCTATCCTAACCTACTCTTGTAACACACCTACGACGGGGAAAAATAAAATAAAAACAAATTTTCCTTTTTTTTTCTTCCATTAGTTGATTCTCCATTCATGGTCTCTAATCTTGGTTAATGGGAGTTGGGGAAGAACCTCAACTCCACTTAACAGACCCTCTCTCCCTTAAAGTGCAGGTTGTATGGAACCCATGACTTCCTCCTTTACACCTTTAAGCTTCATTGTATTTAGGCGCTAGCTCTTCGGGCTAAGTCCCTTCCTTGATATGACCAAGGCTGTGACTAGTCGCCACATAGAAAGGCACGTCGCGACTTTGCATCTCAAGGGTTCCTGGAATTCTACTTCTGTCTTCCTAAGTTACAGACTCCCGATAAGACTAGATCTACAGTCCATGATCCTCCTTTGACCAATGGCTGTGACCAAGTCACAATTTTGCATTTCGCGACTTTGGAGGTTGGTTCACCTCTGTTCTCCCAATTCTCGATTTCCTAATATTTGCGAGCATCAGATTGATGGATCACCACTCCCCACAATCTAACGACTCAAATACAAATCATGAATTTGTGTTTTGTGAGTTCTCACAACTCCACCCTTTGACTTCCCTGAGTCACGAGTCGGAAAAATGATGACCTCTTGCCACGAGACCTCCTAGATGAACGGTTTTGATGATTTCGGGACTTTAGAACACCACCCCTCTCATGTACCCTCGAGGCTTATCGTTAGTGCAATTTACCTTTGTTGGGCGGCCATGATTCTTTTATGCTCAGACCAAATGACTGAGATCTGTTCTCCTCTACACTTACTTCTCATTGTTTGGACTATGATCTGACGGTCCAGATCTTTCATGATGATTGATCCAATGATCACTGTAACTCCTCCTCCTGGTCTTTCACTTTCTCCCCTGGCTGGGAAGATCTCAGGTGTTTCAAAGGTCATGACCTTCAATTTACTCCTTATAATCCATGATGTATGGGTCTCTACTCCCACTTTCCCTTCTGAGCTTATGAACTTAAGACAAGTTTGCCTTTAGAACCTCGTCTACACTTTAGAAGGCACTTATCTCTTGTGAGCTTGGTTCTTAGAGAGTTTCAAATTCCTACGTACTCTTGCATTAATATTCTCATGTTGAATCAATGGTCCATGACCTTCCTTGATCCAGTGGACCAGAGTACATCAGAACTTCAAGTTTCGGGAGTTAGTCGCGACAACGTACGAATCTCCCAGTGCACTAATCCCCGATCTTGCTAATCTGATGGTCAAGGAGGGGCCCGATAGATCCTTACATCTATTGCCCATATCACATCGCGGTTTCAGGTTTTGGGATTCAAAGGATCCTTCCCTTTCATGATGATTATCAATGTTCATTGGGCCTACGAAGGATGAAGAAGTCGAGGCAGTAATGCTTGCATTCCTTCTTCAAATCTAATGTCTGTGATAGACCACATATCTTCCTGAACGGATCTCATTCGTTCAACTTCCAAATGAAAGGATACTCCCTTTCGATACTTGAATTTCTCGTTATACCCCCCCAACTTCATTGGTTATGAAGGGATTTACGAGTGTTACGCTCTATCTTTTGGACTTAACACATAGAGGGATCATCGGTACAACTATTACACCCCTTCATCAGGTCTAGGACTTAAGTGGTCCTGGGTTTCTGCTTACCTCACAGAGAGCCTGTGCATATCTGCACTACCTCTCCTAAACTCTAGAGGTTCCATTTGTTAGCACTCTGTAATTTGCCCAAGGTTGTGGAGGCAGTCACAAAGGCAACATCAAAACTGCTTCGAGTCAGGTATCTAGCCCTCCGAGACTCAGATAGGGATCTCTCTATCAAATTTAGATTTGTTTGAAATAGGATATTAGGCTAGTTATGCAGAACAGGGTTATGTTCTTGAAGTTTTCCGGTTGAGACAGCAAAAGAAGACCATTGGGCTATGGGGTCTGTCACAAGTTTGAAATTAAACACAGGTCTATAAGGTATTTCCACAGGACAAGGCAATGCAGATGTTGGATCGTTTAGAAATAAAATGATGTAGAGAAGGAACAGACGATATAATGAACTACAACAAAAAAACATTCAAGAATTTCTTCATTGTAGTATCAGAGGAAAACATTAAGATTCTCAAAAGAACTGCACAGAGTATCAGGGATAAATTTTGTGTTAAATCTACTTTTGAAAATTAGAAAGAGAGAAACATAATGAATACTGATTAGAATCACATTCAATGAAGAAAGAAAACTTCACCAATCATCAACATACAAGAATCCTGTGAAAAAAGTCCCTTTGTATTCCTGGTGAATCAGAAAAATACCACAGAGAATAGCCTTCCTGGGTGTGATATCAACAAAAATTTACATTACAATCCTCTGAATAAATAGGATAGATCTCCCCATAAGTTTTGGAAGCTGGATTCAACCGCCTCAGCCAAAAATAGCCACAAATCCCCAAAAATCCTGAATTGTCCGCCATGAAAGACGGGCTGGATTTCTGTGAAAAAGGAAGTCTGAACAGACATTTGTTTCTCTTCAATGCTGACACTTGGGGGAAAAATGAAGGAGTCTATTATATATGGGTATGTTCTGGACAAAAACCTCCTTCGGTTTCGCCAAATTCGCCTACATCTTGCCGTAACAGCTCCCGCAAAATCAGGACTGTAACGAAAAAATGAAAATCTGGAAAAAAGGGCCTCGAAGATGGCTTCTATTATCCCTGCTCATGGAACCTGTGAAAACAATGAGAGGTTTTTGTTATTCATCCCGTTACAGAGAAAAACCTCTCTCGTTTTTTCAAAATTCAATTTATTCTACCCAAAATTAGTTTTTAAAGAAGATGTAGTGAACAGGGAAAAATGGGTGATTTTTTGAAAAAATTGGGGAAAGTGGTTTTTTTTCGGGAAGACGGTATTTTGGACCCCCCCTGAGGTGGTAAG